>JAPFFP010064785.1:0-25845 GCA_026153255.1 Solanum medicagineum | reverse complement strand
AATGAACAAACATATGATCTTTGGATTCACTGTGAGATCTGCACAACGCATCGCCGCTGACCCATCTTGGCCTCTTGCTGGGCTCATTGCGGACCCACTCGTATAAATTTTCAAGAATGTTTCTCCGGATCCCCTTGCAGCGCTAGAAATCGTGGGCTAACACCCACAGAAACTGCCAAAATTGCCTCTTTCCAGTTCCTTGGCCCATAAAATCCTATCAGGCGTCTCCTATCATCACCGGGCCATCTATGCCTCTTGTCAGAAGCGTTGCGGACCCACTCATATGATATTTCTAGAATTTTGCACCGGACCCTTGCAGCTCCAGAAATCGTAGGCTAACACCCACAGAAAACTGCCGAAATCGCCGTTTCCTGTTCCTTGGCCCATAAATTCCTACAAGGCGTAACCCGCAGTTGACGGGCCACCTGGGCCTATTCTTGTGCTCGTTGCAGACCCACTCGTATGATTTTTCGAGAATGTTGTGCCTGACGGGGCAGCGACAGAAACCATGGGATAACACCCACAGGAAAACTGTTGAAATCTCTTATTTCTTGTTACTTGGCCTATTCAATCCTACCAGGCATCCCCTGCTGCCGCAGGGCCACCGGGGACTCTTGCTGGGCTTGTCGCGGACCCACTCGTATGAATTTTTGTGAATTTTGCGCCGGACCCCCTGCAGCCCCAGAAATCTTGGGCTAACACTCACAGAAAACTATCAAAATCACCTATTTCCTGTTCCTTGGTGCATAAAATCCTATTAGCCATCCTCCGGCGCCGCCAGGCCCCCTAGGCCTCTTGCCGGGCTCGTTGTGAACCCACACATTTGACATTTTGGGAATGTTGTGCTGGAGCCCCCGTCAGCATCAGAAATCGTGGGCTAAACACCCACAGAAAACTGTCTAAATCGCTATTTCTTGTTCTTTAGCTCATAAAATCCTATTAGGCGTCCCTCTCCCCCCGCCAGGCTACCTGGGCCTCTTTTTGGACTCGTTAAGGACCCACTCATATGATTTTTCAGGAATGTTGCGTCGGACTCCCTGCACAGCTAGAAACCGTGGGCTAACACCCACAAAAAACTGCCGAAATCACAGTTTCTTGTTCCTTGGCCCATAAAATCCTAACAGGCGTCCTACGCCGCTACCGGGCCACCTGGGCCTATTGCCAGGCTCGTTGCATACCCACACGTATGATTTTTCGGGAATGTTGCACCGGACCCCCCTGCAGCGCCAAAAATCGTGGGGTAACACCCACAGAAAACTGTGGAAATCGCTTGTTTCCTGTTCCTTGGCCCATAAAATCCTACCAAGCATCCCACACCACCATCAGGCCACCTAGGTCTCTTGCCCGGCTCATTGCGGACCAACTTGTATGATTTCTCGAGAATGTTGCGCCGGACTCCCCTACAACGTCAGAAACCTTGGGCTAAAACCAACATAAAATTGCTGAAATTGCTTGTTTCCTGTTCCTTGGCCCATACAATCTTACAAGGCGTCCCTCGCTGCCGCTAGGCCACCTGGGCCTCTTACCGGACTCGTTACAGACCCATTCATATGTTTTTTTGGGAATGTTGCGTCGGATCCCCTTACAAAGCCAGAAATCGTAAGCTAACACCCACAGAAAAATGCCGAAATCGCCTGTTTCCTCTTCCTTGGCCTATGAAATGCTACCAAGCATCCTCCTCGCTAGGCCACCTGGGGCTCTTTCCGTGCTCGTTGCGGACCCATTCGTATGAATATTCAGGAATGTTGCGCGGGACCCCTATACAACACTAGAAACTGTGGGCGAAAACACAGAAAACTGCCGAAATTGCCTATTTCCTGTTCCTTGGCCCTTAAAGTCCTACCAGGCCTCCCCTCCTGCTGCCGGCCCACTTGGGCCTCTTGAAGGGCTTATTGCAGACCCACTCGCATGATTTTTTGGTAATGTTGCCTCGGACTCCCTTGTAGTGCTAGAAACAATGGGCTAACGCCCATAGAAAAATGCCGAAATCGCATATTTCTTGTTCATTGGCCCATAAAATCCTACCACGTGTCCTCAGCTGCCACTGCGCCACCTGGGCCTCTTGCGGGGCTCGTTGCGTACCCACTAGTATGAATTTTCAAGAATGTTGGACCGAACCCCCCTACAGAGCCAAAAACCATAGGCTAACACCCACAGGTAACTGTGAAAATTGCATGTTTCCTGTTCCTTCGCCTATAAAATCCTACTTGGCATCCCACGTTGCCGCCGACCCACCTAGGCTTCTTTCTGGGCTCGTTGCGAACCCACTCATATGATTTTTGTTAATATTGTGTTGGACCCCACTGCAACGGCAGAAATCGTGGGCTAACACCCACTGAAATCTGCTGAAATTGCCTGTCTCTTGTTCCTTGGCCCATAAAATCCTACCAGGTGTCTCTCACCACGGACGGGCCACCGGAGCCTCTTGCCGGGCTCGTTGCATACCCACTCGTATGATTTTTCAGAAATATTACGTCGAACGTCCCTGTAGTGCCAGAAATCGTGTGCTAACAACCACAGAAAATTGACAAAATTGTTTGTTTCCTGTTCCTTGGCCAATAAAATCCTACCAGGCGTCCCCTGCCGTTGCCGGGCCACCTGGGCATCTTGCCGGGCTAGTTATGGACCCATTCGTATGATTTTTCAAGAATGTTGTGTCTGACTCCACGTCAGCGCCGAAAATCGTGGGCTAACACCTACAGAAAACTACCAAAATCGTATGTTTCCTGTTCCATAGCCCATAAAATCCTACCAGGTGTCCCCGGTCGCCGCCGGGCCACCTATGCCTCTTGCCGGGTTCGTTTCAGACCCATTCGTATGATTTTTCTGGAATGTTGCGCCAGACCGCCCTGCAACGGCAGAAACTGTGGGCTGACACCCACAGAAAGATGTCTAAATCATCTGTTTCCTGTTCCTTGGGCCATAAAGTCCTACTAGGCGTCCCCCTCCCCTGCCATCGCCGGGCTACCTGGGCCTCTTTCCAGGCTCGTTGCAGATCCAGTTATATGATATTTCTGGAATGTTGCGTCGATCCCCTCAACATCGCTAGAAACCCTAGGTTAACAGCCACAGAAAACTGCCGAAATCGCTTGTTTCCTATTCCTTGGGCCATAAAATCCTACCAGGCGTCCCCCATCGCCGCTAGACCACCTGAGCCTCTTGACGGGCTTGTTGTGGACCTAGTCGTATGATTTTTTAGGAATTTTGCACCGGACCCCTCGTCTGCGCTAGAAACCGTGGGCTAACAACCACAGATTACTGCCAAAATAGTCTATTTCATGTTCCTTGTCCAATAAAATTCTACCAGGCATCCCCCGCTGCCGTCGGACCACTTGGGCCTCTTGCTGGGCTCGTTGTGGACCCACTCGTATACTTTTTCAAGAATGTTGCGCCGGACCCGCCGTCAGCGCCTTAAATTGTGGGTATAACCCACAGAAAACTGCCAAAATCACCTCTTTCCTGTTCCTTGGCCCCTAAAATCCTACCAGACATCCCCTGCTGCAACCTGGCCACATGGGCCTCTTGACGGGCTCATTGCGGACCCACTTGCATGATTTTTCAGGAATGTCGCGATGGACCCCCCTGCAGCGCCAGAAACCGTAGGCTAACACCCACTAAAAATTGCAGAAATCGACTGATTCCTGTTCCTTGGCCCATAAAATTCAACCAGGCGTCCCCCCAACCGCAGGACACTTGGGCCTCTTTTCGGGCTCGTTGCATACCCAGTCGGATGAATATTTAGGAATGTTTTGCTAGACCCCCTTGCAGTGCCAGAAATCATGGGCTAAACACAAAGAAAATTGCGAAAATCGTCTGTTTCCTATTCCGTGGCCCATAAAATCCAACCGAGAATCCCCCGCTACTGCCGGCCCACTTGTCCCTCTTGACGGGCTCATTGGGACCCACTCAAGTAGGACCCCCCTGCAGCGCCACAAACCATGGGCTAACACCTATAGAAAACTGCTGAAATAACTTGTTTTCTGTTCTTTGGCCCATAAAATCCTACTAGCCATCCCCGACCACCGCCGGGCCACCTGGGCCTCTTGTGGTGCTCATTGCGGACCCATCCGTATATATTTTTAGGAATGTTGCGCCGGACCCCCCTACGGTGCCAAAAACCGCGGGTTAAAACCTACAAAAAATCGTCGACATCATTTTTTTCGTGTTCCGTGGCCAATAAAATTCTACTAGGCATCCCGCACAGCCACCGGGCCACCTGGACCTCTTTTCGGGCTCGTTGTGAACCCACATGTATGATTTTTCAGGAATGTTACGCCGGACCCCTCTTGAAGCGCCAGAAACCGTGGGCTAACACCCATAGAAAACTGCCGAACTCGCCTGTTTCCTATTCCTTGTCCCATAAAATCCCACCAGGCGTCCCCCACCGTTGAGGGGACCACTTGGGCCTATTGTCGGGCTCGTTGCACCCACTCGTATGAATTTTTCGGAATATTGCGTTGGACCCCCTGCAACGCCAGAAATCATGGGATAATACACACGGAAAACTACCAAAATCGCCTGTTTTCTGTTTCTTGGCCAATAAACTACTACCAGGCATATCTCGTCGCCCAGCTATATAGGCCTCTTGCCGAGCTCGTTGCAGACACACTCATATGACTTTTTGGGAATGTTGCGCCGAACCCCATTCAGTGTCAGAATTTGTGGGCTAACACCCATAGAAAACTATTGAAATCACCTCTTTCTGTTCCTTGGTCCGTAAAATCCTATCAGGTGTCCCCCGCTGCAGCCTGGCCACCTGTGCCTCTTTCCAGGCTCGTTGTGGATCCACTCGTATGATTTTTCGAGAATGTTGCGATGGACCCCCTGCAGCGCCAGAAATCGTGGGCTAACACCCACAAAAAACTATCTAAATTGTTTGTTTCCTGTTCCTTTGCCCATAAAATCCTATGGGGCATCCCTTACTGCCGTCGGGCCACTAGGCCTCTTACCAAGATCGTTGCAAACCAGCTCATATGATTTTTCGGGAATGTTGCGCTAAACCACCTTGCAGTGCCAGAAGCCGTAGGCTAACACCCATAGAAAACTGTCGAAATCACCTGTTTCCTATTCCTTAGCCCATAAAATCCTACCAGGCGTCCCCCACCACAGTTGGGACACCTGGGCCTCTTGCCGGACTCTTTGTGGACTCACTCGTATGATTTTTTGGGAATCTATCATCCGACCCCCGTCAGTGCAAGAAACCGTGGGTTAATACCCACAAAAAATTGACGAATCGCCTGTTTCCTGTTCCTTGGCCCATAAAATTCTACAAGGCATCCCCTGCTGTTGCAGAGCCACCTAGCCTCTTGCCGTCTCGCTGCAGATCCACCTGTATAATTTTTTGGGAATGTTGCGCTGGACCCCCCTTCAGCGCCACAAATAGTGGGCTAGCACCCACAAAAAACTGTAGAAACCGTCTGTTTCATGTTCCTTGGCCCATAAAATCCTACCAGGCGTCTCCAACCGTCGACGGGCCACCTAGGCCTCTTGCCGGGCTCATTGTGGACCCACTCGTATGATTTTTCAGGAATATTATGCCGGACCCCCCTTTAGCGCCTGAAATCGTGGGCTAACACCCATAGAAAACTGTCGAAATTGACTGTTTCTGGTTCCTTCGCCCATAAAATACTACCAGGCGTCCCCGCCACTGCCGGGCTACTTGGGCCTCTTACTGCGCTCATTGCAGACCCTCTCGTATGATTTTTAAAGAATGTTGCGCAGGATCCCCCTGTAGCGCCAGAAACTGTGGCCTAACACCCATAGAAAACTACCAAAATCGCCTATTTCTTGTTCCTTGGCCCATAAATTCCTACCAGGCATCCCTCGCCATCGCTGAGCCAGCTGGGCCTAAAAGGCATGCCTAATACCTACAGAAAACTGTCGAAATTGCCTGTTTCCTGTTTCTTGGCACATAAAAACCTACCAGGCGTCCCCCGCTGCCGCCGGGCCACTTGGGCCTCTTGTCGGGCTCGTTGACGACCTACTCATATGAATTTTTGGGAATGTTATAGCGGACCCCCTCTATGGGCTAACACTCACAGAAAACTGTCGGGCCTCTTGCTGGGCTCGTCGCGAACTCACTCATATGATTGTTTAGGAATGTGGCCCCCTTGCAGCGCTAGAAATCAGACCCACTCGTATGATATTTTGGGAATGTTGCACTAGACCTCCGTGCAGCGCCAGAAATTGTGGGCTAACATCTACAAAAAACTAGCGAAATCGTCTGTTTCCTATTCATAGGCCCATAAAATCCTACCAAGTGTCCGTCACCTCCATCGAGCCACCTCGGCCTCTTATTAGGCTCGTTTTAGACCCACTCGTATGATTTTTTGGGAATTTTGCGTCGGACCCCCCGTTAGCGCTAGAAACCATGGGCTAACACCCACAGAAAAACTGCCGAAATCGTCTGTTTCATGTTCTTTGGCCTACAATCCTACTGGGCATCTCCCGCCGTCGTTGGGCCTCTTATCGAGCTCATTTGGACTCACTCGTATGATTTTTCAGGAATGTTGTGCTGGACCCCCCTGCAATGCTAGAAACTGTAGGCTAACACCCACAGAAAACTGCCGAAATTGCTTTTTCCTATTCCTTGGACCATATAATCCTACCAGGCGTCACTTGCAGTCGGCGGGCAACCTGGGCCTCTTTCGGGGCTCGTCACGGACCCCACTCATATGATTTTTTTGGGAATATTGCCGCGGACCTCCCTGCAGCTCCAGAAACTATGGGCTAACACCCACAGAAAATTGCCAAAATAACCTGTTTCTTATACAAAATCTTACCAGGCGTCCCCCGCCGCAGCCAGGCCACCTGGGCATCTTGTCAAGCTCATTGCAGAGTCACTCATATGAATTTTTCCGAAAAGTTATTCTGGACCCCCGTCAGCGCTAGAAAGCATGGGTGAACGCCCATTGAAAACTACCGAAATCTCCTATTTCCTCTTCCTTGACCCATAAAATCCTACCAGGCGTCCCCCGCCGCCGCCGACCCATTTGGGCCTCTTGTCGGGATCGTTACGGACCTACTGGTATCACTTTTCGAGAATATTGCGCCGGACTCCCCTACAGTGCTAGAAATCATGGGCTAACACCTACAGAAAACTACCCAAATCACCTGTTTCCTGTTTTTCTGCCCGTAAAATCCTATCAGGTGTCACTGACACTGCCGGGCCACCTGGCCCTCTTGTGGGCTCATTTGAAACCCACTCCTATGATTTTTCTGGAATGTTGCGCCGAACCCCTGCAGCGCCAGAAACCGCGGACTAACACTCACTTAAAACAACTGAAATATCTCTTGTTTCTTGTTCCTTGGCTCATAAAATTCAACGAGGCATCCTGCACAGTCGCCAGGCCACCTGGCATCTTGTCGGGCTCGTTGCGGACTAGTCGTATACTTTTTCGACAATGCCGCACCGGACCCTCAGCATCATAATAAACTGTAGGCTAACACTCACATAAAACTATCGAAATTGCCTATTTTTTATTCTTTTACCCATAAAATTCTACCAAGCATCCCCCGCCGCCGCTGGACCACCTGGTCCCCTTGCCTAGCTTGTTGCGGACCGACTTGTATAATTTTTCTGGAGTGTTGTGCCGAAACCCCCGTCAGCACTAGAACTGTGGGCTAACACCCATAAAAACTCCCGAAATCGCTTGTTTCCTATTTCTTAGCCCATAAAATCCTACGAGGCATCCCTTGCCGCTGCTGAGCCACCTAGGCCTCTTAAAAGGCTCGTTGCGGACCTACTCATATGATTTTTCGGGAATGTTGCGCCAGATCCCTGTCAACGCCAGAAACCATGGGCTAACACCTGCAGAAAACTGCCAAAATCGCTTGTATCCTGTTCCTTGGCCCATAAAATCCTACCAGGTATCCCCCCTCCCCCCGGCGGCCACCTGGGCCTCTTGCTGGGCTCGTTGCGGACCTACTCGTATAATATGTTGGAATGTTACGCCGAACTCCCGTCAGCGCTAGAAACCGTGGGCTAACACTCACAGAAAATCGTTGAAATTACCTGTTTCCTATTCCTTGGTCCATAAATTCCTACCAGGTGCCCGCTGCCGCCGCCGGGCCACCTGGGCCTCTTGTCGGGCTCATTGCAACCAACTCATATGTTTTTTCAGGAATGTTGCGCCAAGCCCCCTGCAACGCCAAAAACCGTGGGTTAACACCCACAAAAAGCTGCCAAAATCACCTGTTTCTTGTTGCTTGGCTTATAAAATCCTATCAAGCATCCCCCGTCGCCGTCGGGCCACCTAGGCCTCTTGGATGGCTCGTTGCGGACCCACTTGTATGGTTTTTCAGGAATGTTCTCCAGACCCCTTTGCAGCGCCAAAAATTGTGGGCTAACATCCATAGAAAACTGCCAAAATCGCCTGTTTCCTGTTCCTTGGCCCATCAAATTCTACTAGGCATCCTCCGTCGGTGGCGGGCCACTTGGGCCTTTTACCGGAATTATTATGGACCCACTCATATGATTTTTCGGGTATATTGTGCCGGAGCCCCCTGCAGCGCCAAAAACCGTGGGCTAACACCCACCGAAAAGCTGCTGAAATCGCATGTTTCCTGTTCCTTGGCCCATAAAATCCTACAGGCATCCCCCGCCACCGTCATTCCACTTAGACCTCTTGTCGCGCTCGTTGCGGATCTACTAGTATGATTTTTTTGGAATGTTGTGCCGAACCCCCTGCAACGCCAGAAATCATAGGCTAACACCCACTAAAAAACTGTTGAAATCGCTTGTTTCTTGTTCTTTGGCCCATAAAATCCTACGAGGCATCCCCCACCACTGTCGGTCCACCTGTACCTCTTGCCGTGCTTGTTGCAGACCCGCTCGTATAATTTTTTGAGAATGATGCGTCGAACCCCCAGCAGCGCCAGAAACCATGGGCTAACGTTCATAATAGTGCTCCCTCGACCCATTCCTCTATTCGCACCAATAGATAGATATGGTTCTGTAGTCAAACTAACTTTTTTTACTTTTTTCATCCAATAATAGTTATTCACTTTTAACTTAACACATGGATTAAGAAATAGTAAATGCTATGAAATAATTTTACAAGATCACCTTTCGAATATACTAACATAACTATAAATAAGGATAAGAATAAATTAGGAACTAAATGTGAAATTATATCTGAATTTCATAAAGTAGACACATATTATAGGACATCTATAATTTAACCATGTTTTAGGAGTTTATTTTGGTTAAAAAATTCTCTGATCCTTAAGGAAGAAAATAAGTCCACTGGAGAAATTGGACAGTCCCTGCTGGAGGGGAGCTGAGTCACATGCATGATGTGATAATTTTTTAAAGCAATAGGTGTCAAAAACACATCTCACCTATCATCTTTTTTTGAGGTTCATACAAGTGTGAGTTTCATGTCTAAACTATCATTTACTAGTTTGAGAAACACATCTCTATCTTTTATTTCACTCTCACTATGGTGTGCGAACTACACTCTCTCTTTTATTTTAAAAGGATGACACATCACACCCACATGGAAAAGCCATTTCATTTTCATAAAAAAATATAATATTAATTAAAATTTAATACTGAAGTATTATAATTTCAAAATAAATTATAAAATAAAATATAAAATATTTTTCTTACCCTTCCCCACCACTTCCTCTCATCGTACCCCCTCCCCCCGAACAAGAATTTTAAATTCTTAAAAAAAATTCTTACTTCATCTCCCTCTTAAAATAATAATCTAAACATTATTTTAATTTTTTTAGAAAAAATAATTTTACGCTACCCACTTAATCATCGGGTTTTGTTTTTTTAAAAAATTATTTTTAGAAAATCATTTTTTATTTGCCGCAAGATTTTTTTTTAAAATAAATTTTTTATTTCTGTTATATTCGATAAATAAGTAGAAAAAAATATTTTTATAAAAATATGTGTACATATCTAAAAAAATTAAAAAAGGATTAAAAAAATAAAAATAAATTAGGAGGCGAGGATTAGATGCAGGTGACATAGAATTTTATTTATTTAAGAATATCAACTTTTTTAGGGAGGAGTGGAGCAAGGGCTGAAGTTTGAACTTTTTAAAAATGTTTTATAAAAGATATTCAAAAAAATAAAATGGGGGAGATTGTTGGGGGGTGGGTGAGGGGTACACGGGGGTGTGGGCAGTGGAGTAGGTGAGAAAAATATTTTAAATTTTATTTTTTAAAAAATGATATTTTTCTGGAAGAAAATTTATACTCTAATCTTTTACTTTTGACTAATATTAGTATTTTATTTAGTTTTTATCAATGTGGTATGCCATGTGGTAATGTTTTCTTCAATAAAAGAGAGAGTGTATCACACACACCACTAGGGTGTGTTTCTCAAACTAATAAGTGATAGTTTAGATATAAAACTCACATTCCCTATAGTTTAGGTATGAAACTCAAAACAAGGGGATGATTTAGGTGTGTTTTTTATTCTTATCTCTTTTTTAAAAGGATTAAACATGTCTTTTTAATTGTGTGAAATGAATAAAAATATCATATGTTTATAGTTTGATCTAAAAATAACATTTCCATCAATACATTGATACTAAATGACCTTATTGTAATTTAAAGAGTAAAGAATACCCCTTTTCAAATAAATATATAATTTATTTTCTTTTTTTAATACATTCTTTTTCGGATCGTATTTTTAATTTGCAAACATTTTCTAGCTTCAATTCGGGACAAATTTAAAATAAAATATTTTTTATTTTGTTATAATTTTCTTATCGTTGTCTAAATAAAAATTAATGATAGATTTACTATGATCTATTATAAATGAGATATTATTCGTTACAAGAGTAAGGAAGTGATTTTTTTAATCAATATATTGTCGACAAAGATATTTTTAAACCAAACTATTAATCAACGATATTTTATTCATTTCACATATTTTTAAGGATATCTTTTTACCTTTTTTTAAATTTTATTTAAATGATAACACATATAATCATATATTATATTAGTGATAGATAACTTGAAGAGATAATTTATTAACTTATATTTAATTTATACATATTTCATTTTTTATTAGTAATTGTTGTATGCAGAAAAAATGGCATTTGAGGAAAAACTGATTTAAATTTAATTAAGAAAAAAATTATTTTTTCTCAAAAAGGGAAGTCACTACTTGATTTTTTTTAAAAAAATTTGAGAAAACTTAATTTAAAAGACTCAAACAAATTAAGCCTTAAATGTTTGTAAAGAAAATGAATAAGAAATTCTTATTTGTACTATTTTAAAAAGGTATTAATATTAAAGATAGTCTCTAACACACACTTATCCGACGATTTAAAAATTCATTTGACTAACCTTAGAAAATATCACCTTAAATAATATAAAGGTATTTTAAAATTTATTTAAAATAAATTTTAACTTAAAATTTGTAAAGAAAGTCAAACTTTTAAATATAACAAATAAATGAAGGAAACTTGATATATTTGAATAAAATACTTAACCTATTTTAATTGAGAAACAATTGTAAAACCTAACCTAGAAAATGATTTGAAGCAAAATAAAATATTTTTCGAAAGAAATTAATAATTTCAACACTTTTAAGTAATTTAAATGAGCCAATTTGTGGAAGATGACTAAGCAAGAAAGATAACAAGTTATTATAAAAAGAGATACAATTAACATAAAATGATTCATCTTTTAAAATTTAATTAAGTTAAAGCTGGGGAATTCTAATACAAAATAATAATCACAAGAATAATCAACGAAGTATAACAAATAGGAAAAACTACATGACTATAACGACCCGTTAAATCGTTTTGAGATATAGAATTTCATATGTTATAAAAAGATTTATATTATAATTTTTAAAGGAACTTTTTGGACTATTCAATAACTTTCGTTATTTAGTTAAGAAATAATTTTAGATAATAGTTTCGTTAATACCTATATTATTTATCTTACATTTATTGAAAATAGATACTTTGGATTATTCGATAAGTAGGATTAACTCATTGAGGGATGAATTCTTAAATATCTAGGATAAAACAAGAGTTAATGGAAGCTGTAGCATTATGATCGGAAATTATAGGTATAAAGTTAGTAAATTATACTTAGTAATTAAGTTTGGCAATAACCATTTGGTGTTCTAAGTTTCTACATGCAGATTTTTATTAAAATAATTTTTAAATAAGTTTATTTTGTTATCACATTATTATTATCTAAGTTTGATAAGGTGAGATTAGTAATTAGATATTAGGTATATTACGTTTTGTGAATAACCATTAAAGTTAGGTTCTCTGGAGGAATTAAGACTTAACCCTAAGTTTGAAATATAGGAAGTTGATTATCGAATTAGGTTAATTTTTAGGTATAGGCTAGACATATAGTAATGTGGGTGTCTACGGACTCGTTTTCTTACGAATATTATATATTTGATAGATTTGAAAGGTTCTGAAGTATTGAGGAAGGAAAGAGCAGTGGTGAACTAATTTGGCTTTGATTCTTCAATTTGAGGTATGTTATGGTTTGTTCTATCGAATAGAAAGACTTTTAATAGCGAATGATGGTCATGGAGTAAAGCTACGATATTTCTATGCACTTAGTTGTTGTGGTTTGGTTGACTGATATATTGTTGTGATTGGTTTGCAATTCCAAGACCATGAAATCCATAATCTTGAACTTGATCTCTCAAAGTGATGCCCTGAATAAAGAAGGCTTGATGAAACATTGGTAATGAAGTGAGAAGTAATGATGAAGAATATTGAATTATATAGAGTGTCACGTTCCTACACGATATTATGGCGCGCACACACACATACACACACACACACACACACTGGATCGTAGGGTGCCACGTTCTGGCACAATAATAATAAAGGAAAACATGTTAAAATAATTTAATACACTCAATTTCAAAGAACCTATTTCCCAAAAGAAGTGTGATGTGGACGCCTAAGTCCTTATATGTATTATTGATATCGTTGATTGGTTGTGTACTTGTTTCTTGTTGTTTTCCACCTGTTAAGTGTTATAGTGGATTTCTTGATATTATTTATGCATATCAATTTATATTTGGAGTCGGCCGATGATACCTACTCAGTACATGTGGCTAATACTGACTCCTACTTGTTTTTTTTGTTTTGCTTTTCTAAAGTACAACGAGTGTTTCATCGATTTCAACTTGCCATTAGGTTTAGCCGGTCGTTGGTATATCAGATCTCAGGGTGAGCTAGTATTCTAGCTCGTGTTGGATTCTATTAGTTATAACATGATATTTGTCCTTAGTTTTCGAACATAAGCTATTTTATTTATCTATCTTGATGTTGCTGTCCTTCATGTGATGACTTTCAGGGTTTGGAAAATATTGTGTAATAGAAATTACTAGTTTTGTTATTCTTATTTTTATAAGTTGAATTTTTGCATCAATACTATATTTTATAAGTTGGATAACTAACATTGGTTGAAATTTGTATCATTGGTTCGTCCAGTAAGGAAGTTAGGTATGGGTGCCACTCATGGCCATTTCGGATCATGACAATGGTATAGCAAACAGTGATATGGATATATTTTATATTAAATAACAATTTTTTTGTTACACATAAGATATCTTAATTAATTGAGCAATAAATGGACCTTTTTTTTTTCTCTACGCTTCCTTTTATAGTCTCTCTCACAACCCCAAAATCAATGAGATTTCTCCCAATTTATTTGCAGATTACTATCAATTGCATGTTTTGCTTTTAAAAATTACTGCAAATACATATCAATATTTGATAACATTTTTAAAGTTGTATGGGGAATCAGGGGCCTTACTTATTCGGGGGGGGGGGGGGGCTTATTTTAGAAATGGAATGATTAATAGAATCAATATTTCATAGAAGAATGACCGAGATCGTGTCGGCTCTTCGCCACCTGGGGCTGTCGTATGTTCCAAGGATTGGGCTGTTCGCCCATTAAAGCGGTACGTAAGCTGGGTTTAGAACGTCGTGTGTATTAAATGTATTAAGAGTAAGGGGAAAAATTTACTAATAGAAAAAAAGCCATTCAAAATCTTTTAAAAGAGAGAAAAGTTAATAATATTGCTTACAGTAACAATCTTGCAAGAATCAGAGAAAACAATATATTTTTGTATTCGCTTTCTCCAATTGTTTTTTATATAGTTGGATTTTGGAATACTTTAGTGTGATCTATCAATCCATAGTCATAATTGTGTGGTACACTAGTGTTCAAATATCAACACTAGTTTTGAATTATTGATTAATGAATATATATATTCCCCTACTTAAGAAATGACAGTTACCTGCCTGTTTCATGGCATATCTTTTGTCGTTTTGCTAATATTGATTTAAGCAATTGGTTTGGTCAAATGGTTGAGCCTCTCTCATATATGTGGAAGATTGTGGGTTCAATTCCCACACAACTCTCAAATTTTTAAAAGTCTTCCTCAATCATTTCATAATCTTTTCAACTCATTTTCCATGATTATTTTAGCTTAAATTATTTACAAGTTAATATTGATATGCCTGCTTCATAATAGTTTCTTAGCTGTTTCAGTTATAATTTCATAATAATTCTTGAAATATATATAAAAAAAATTTATCGACGTCACAATTGAGACTAAAAAATTATTTGTGTTGGTTGGTTGCTTGAGCAGCTTCCACTGGCGCGAATAAAAAATAATTTATGAGTTTTCAATTTAATCTTTTCAAGGCAGCTGCGTATTGAAGAATCTACTTCAACGACTTCATAATATTTCTTTAGCTACTTAAATTATAATTTTACAATATCTTCTAAAATATACAAGAAAAATCGACCAATGTCGCATAAATCGAGACTAAAAAATAATTAGCACGGTCTTCTATAACTAGTATATATATGTGTGTGTGTATTTGATATATGAATATAATTGAGTGAAGCAACTAATTATTTATTGTATACATATTGTAATAATAGTTGTGTTCATTGTATTCAATTTATATGTATACATGTTGAGGTTGTATTCATAAAGTATAATAATTGTATTTATTGTATGTTTATTCACTTTATTTGTGTTATGTATATTTTTTTAGTTTTTCCATTTGTTAAATACATGTATCAATTTGTAAAATAGTTGTATTATTTATGATGAAGAACAATGGAGAAAATTGAAGAAGTGAGTAAATTGTATCTAACTTTTTTATACTATTTTAAATAGTGGTTTAGCAATTGAAAATTTGCAACTTTAATGCACGTAATTTAAGTGATTACCATTTAAAAATAGAAAATATCTTATTTAGAGCAGTAGAATTGTTGTATAACACATATATTAAAATAAAAAACTTACCTTTTATACAATGAATGTGATTAGATAGCCACCTAAATTATAGTCATGTATGGTAATTAATATAATTATAGCCACTGAACAATACTAACCCTCAAACTTTTGGGCTCCAAGCCCAATCTTCAATCCTGTCCTAATTTTAACAAAAGGGGGCTGCATCATTTGGGCTTTGGCCCAATTTGCTGCTGTATACATCAGTTGTATATACACTGTATATCAGTATATACCAGCGCCTTTACACTCCCATTTCGGCTTCCATGCTGTATATTTGCATGCTTTTTTGGCACATTCAGTTTCCATTCCGAACGATGACCAAGATTAACCCGAAACCTAACAATGTACAAGGGCGGACTCCAAAAAATAGCCTCGAATGATTGTCACATGTATTTTAGAAAAGAATCACATAAGAATCTATTCATTTGGAGCCAAATACGAGAATATCAACTTAATAGATAAGCCATTGTATGCATTTGCCAAAACAAACATAAGAGGATGTCATGCATTTAAGTCGAAGCATCCTCCTATCTCAAACAATGAACGACTTTCAAAAGATTAGTTCATACATTTTTTGACTGCTTCCATCTTTAAAACTATTATAGATGAAACCTAAATAATATGGCAAGCGTGATAATAACTACCAAATATTCCTTAGTACATCTAATTATGGCAAGCTAGAGTAAAAGCATATGTATGCATTAGCACTTCAAAAAGACAAGAAAAATGTCTACGATAATTTAAATTTGATGCAAGGATGAATTTTTCACAGGCCAACATTGTATAAAACTAACAATCAACTTCACAAAGCATTTTTGCCGATGTGGGTCAGAAGTGGTTAAGTCGATGACATGAGTCCTTTGAGTAGGAATAGGGATCGGATCTTTTGTATTATGTTAGGAAGTTTTGTTCGGAGAAGAAAAATGGAGTGGCAGCCTTCCGTAGCCTGGAACATGAGTATCAGTGGTGACAACTAGATTAGCCAAATCTTGGGTCTTTTGCATTTCAACCCTCATTTTAGCTATTTGTTGCATCAGTTGTGCAATCAACTTACTCTGTTCAAAGATTGCGAGGTCTAGTACGATAACTTCGGTTGAACCAATGCCCTCACTATTCTCAATCATTTTTTCTTTGTCTTTACTTTGGTTAGGGAAGAAATTGTCAAAATTCTTAGACCTCGTGCAATATGGATGTCCAACGATTTTTCTCAACATAGATCAATTCTAATCGCCTGTCGAATGTAAAATAACTCAAAAGATAAATATGTTAGTCCTTGTTCATAAAAAACAATGCAAAATATCACACCAAAAAGTAAACACATAATAGCTGCTTTGTTCGAAGACATATCAGCCCACAAATATAGGAAAATGACTAAATATGAGAAATGTTGCCTATTTAATTTTGAGATTTGTGAATCAGGGAGTCAATTTGCCAAGGTTCTTATCACATCTTCTAAACTTGATGATTCTCTTGTAAGGATGAAGGAAGAAAAATAATTTGTTCGAAAATAGAGGTCAAGCCTTAGAAGGCTGCCTACATATCTTACAAAGGAGAAATTAGACCTTACATAGTTCGACTAGCTTGGATTTTTTTTCAAATTGGAATGACAAATGCAGGTCTTGTCAAGTGAGAGTAAGATCTCAAAATTTTGAGAGTGGAGTTCGAATTTTGTTGAGAAACTCAAGAGTTGACTATGTTTGGATGAAATTTTAATAGTGACTTGATTTTTGTGCTTAAGGGATTCTTGAAATTTTTGAAAAAGAGTGGACTAGAACGTCTTCGAATAAAGCAACATATTCACAAGCAGTTATAAAATATAGCATGTAATAGTTGTTGCATGTCCTCAACAAATATGTGACCTTTTTGTTCAAGGGCAGATCTAACGATTTGAAGTATGTATTACGTAATTTAAAATGTTCCATTGCCCCAAAATATTTGTACAAGTCTTATGAATAAACTGAATCGAAATACATAGTATGGGGAATAGGGAGTACAAAAATCAATTCCATGCAGGGGACAGTCCTAAACTAAGCCTTCATGGAAAATCTCTTCCTCTTAGACTTCTTGGCACCTTCGAACATCTTTGAATGAAGTAGTACCTCATGAAGATCCTTCTTTGACTAAACTAAGCTATTAAAATAAACTTTCAACCCCAAGAAACAATGATTCGCCAAAATCATATACATCCTTTAAATAAAAACATATAAGCATGATCATCTCATTGACCGTGGGCCAAATAGACCCAAGGTGGACTACTAACGTGCCCAATACTCCCTAGGTATTGGGTTGGCTTAGACAAATGCTTAGAAATAGAGATTTGACTTCACTCTACTCTAGATTGACTAAGAATTGGTTTCAAAAGACCTGATACTCAAATTGGACAGACTAGGGAGTGAAATAGTAAATGACGTTGGACAACCACGAACTAACTACCCATTTACCATTTTCAAAGAAATATAAAAAAGTTTTTCTGAAGGGACTACCGCAGACACCACACAATCGTCCTTATCCTAATGCAAACTATTGCCGGTTGGCGAGATTATGCCATGTAATATAATGACAGTTAAAAATGTCAAATTTAAACAAATAAGCAAAAAAAAAAAAAAAAATACAATTACAAATTATTTCACTCCCAAATAATTAGTCAAATAAATCTAATCTAATGGTTATAATCTAATTAAATTCCCCAGCAAAATTGTCATTTTTGATGATTGAAAAAGGAGTTATTTTTGGAAAAATCAATTTAAAACTTAATTAATTTTAAGGATTTCGAAAAAATAAGAGAGTCACCACTTAATTTTTTTTAAAGAAATTAATTTAAAAGATCTTAACAGGAAAAAACTTAAAAATCTAGAAAAAAAGGGGTAACAATTCTATTTCCATTCTGAAAAGTTAATTAACCCTCAGACTGCTAATGTGTGGTTGACCAACGATTAAACTTAATTAGACTAACTATTAGGAAAACATTTAAAACTTGAAAAAATATTTCAATTGAAAAATTATGTTTAAGTAATCTAAATAATTTGAAAGGGAGATTCCAAAAATTGCCAAACTTTGGAAAGATGACTTAAAATAAATAATATAAAATTTTAAACTATAGCCGATTAAAATTTATGAAATAACTTTAACTTAAAAGAGAACATATTATTACTTTTTAAAGAAAATATGATGAGTATCCTACGTAATTTTTGTTATTAACTTAACTTTAAAGTGACTTGAGATTTTAAAATGAACATTTTGAAATAAAATTGACAAACTAGACCACTTTTAAAAATTTGAAATTTTGTCAAAAATAATCATAGTAAATGCTATCGTTTAAAGAAAGAATTAATATAAAAATGGTTTGTTGTTTTGGGAAATGTAATTAAGTAAAAATTAAATAAATAAACGTTAATATTCAACTAAATACTAATAGATAAATAATACAAAATAAGAAAATAAAGTTAAAGAGTTTGGGCTCTAATTCCTCCTGTATCACTGCACTGTATACAAGTGTATACAAGTATATATGGTGTGAATCTGGCTTCCGAAACCTGTGGCACAGCTTCTTAAACCAGTAATTCAGCTTCCACTTGACTCGACAACATTCAAAACTTTTGGAAAAAGGAGTTGGGCCTCCGTGGCCCAATGATGGATGTAATAGGGAGTCCAATGGATTTGGGGAGGACTTACATGCATCAAATGAAATAAATTGAACTAATGATCAATATTTCCAATATGAAGAAGAAAACATAAATGAAGCCAACTGCCAGAAAAGAAAACACCACACCAATCACACCAAAAAAGTAACCAAGAAAAATAAAATTCTACAAGAAGATTATTTCTAGAACAACTTTAACAGTTAAGTCGTAATGAGACATCATTATAAGCATATTAAACTTTAAACCCGTCTTCAGACACACTTAAGGAAAACTATTTTGAATCATGCACTTTAACACTTTGTTTGGATGATTGTTATGTATTGTTTCATAATGTATTGCTTCATAATGTATTGCATTGTGTTGTACTGTATCGTATCGTATTGTTCCAATGACTACAATGTTTGGATAGATTGTAATGTTCTTTATCGTTACATAATGTCATACATTCATTATTTGAATAATAAACCTACAAGAAATTGAAGGGTTTGTGCGTGGTAGATTCCATGAAAAGATAGGGTAAATAATAAAGTAGAACTATTAAATAAATAAATAAATAAAGTAAAAAATGAGAAGAACATATTAAGTAACAATGTAACCACACCAAATCAGTCATTACATAAAATGAGTCTTTTTGTTGTTACCTAACAATGGAATTAAACGATACGATACAATAAAATTTAAGTAACAATCAAAACAAATATTGTACTTAAACTAACAATAAAATACAATGGGCAATAACTTGACTTGGAAGCAGCTCTACGGATTGGAAGTTGGAACCTTCAAATTCTAACTTAGGTGGCCATATTTCAACTAAAATAAAGTACAAAGAAAACTATTGCTTTCTTTTAAAAATGATGGCGCTACTTATGATAAGAATTACACAATAAATGCCCTTCAACTATCAATGAAACCATTTATATATCACTCCATAACAGTCGCATAAACAAATTAAACCGGAAACTGATAATGATCCACTAACAAGACAAAGCAGTAAAGAGTAACCCAAGTATGAGAAACTTTGAAAACAAAAGTGTATGAGATCATATATTTTCATACCTAGCGTGAACTACCAAGATTCGACACAATAGAAAGGATTAAAAAGATTAGAAAAGGAAACTGAGTTTTAAGAATAAAAACAGTAAAATAAGTCACCTATTCGCATTCTCAAAAATAGAAGGGGAAATATTTCTATGTTAAAACCATAATGCAGCAGATGGGAGTAGAGGATTACCAAGACTATCATATCAAAATCATGAAGAGTCCTGACTCCTTGAGATCAGGAAAATAAAGAGTTCATAGAAGCCTATTTGATCATACTTAACAGAAATGAACTAAACTTGGGCATGGAAAAGCATAATATAACGAACGAAGCAACATTAAGCTTGAAACACCCACATATAGCAAGCGAGAGTTTTGGACACAACTCATGCTCGAACGAAATACATAATAGGCTATTGAAACCAAAACAACTAAAGAAGGAAGTTATGGCATATATTTAAGAAGCAAAAATTATTTCAAACAAACTTTGTTCTTGGCAACTTAACTGTAAACATAGAAGATATTGGCAGCATGCTTAATCAATACACAGTAACCCGAATTGATATAGTTTTGAATATCAAAAGATTCAATACATATACATACATAATTTTGAATATTAAAAGATTCTCACTAAGAATGACTTTAAAATTTTTAAACTTTCCAAAAATAATTATTTCAAATTATTGAAAAATCAAAGAAGATCGATAATTAATTTAGATTGTGGAGGATAAAAATTGGATGTCAATATAGATAGTGTAGGTGGTTGAAGTTGCTTAAGGGCTATGATATCTCTATTCTATATCACCCCAGGAAGGCCAATGTGGTGGCAGATGCCTTGAGTCGGAAGGCTACTAGTATGTGGAGTTTGGCATTCTTGAGAGTTGAGAAGAGGCCCCTAGCCTTGGAGGTTCTGTCACTTGCTAGACAGATGGTTCAGTTAGATAGTTTCCCTCCCAGAGTATTTTGGACTTTGTTGAGTAATCTTCCTTGCTTGATTAGATTTGTGCTCATTAGTTTGAGGATCCCAGATTATGCTTGATTCGTGATAAGTATTGAGGGGTGAAGCCAAGGTGGCTATTATTGATTCTAAGGGCATACTGAGGATTAATGGTAGAGTTTGAGTGCCTAAGGTGGGAGACTAGGTGAGATTGATATTAGAGGAGGCTTATTATGCTAGATATTTTATTCATCCGGGTGTTTCAAAGATGTACCATGATCTGGAACAACATTATTGGTGGTTTGGGATGGGAAGGGACATAACTAAGTTCGTGATCAAGTTTTGAATCGCTAAGAAGGCAAGTATAAGCACTAAAAGCCCATTGGATTGATGTAGAGGACGCATATTCCCGAGTGAAAATATGAGCGAGTGACTTGGCTCACTTTATACTGATTAAGACTTGTCACAGTGTGGAGCAGTTGGCTAGATTATGTATCCGAGATATTGTCATATTGTATAAGGCACTAGTGTCTATAGTATCAGACAGAGGATCAGTGTTCACCTCCTATTTTTGGTAGGCTCTACAAGTGGGTTAGGTATCCGATTGGATTTGAGTTCAACTTTTCGTTTCCAGACTGACAATCAGTCCGAGCGCACCATTCAGGTGTTGAAGGACATGTTTAGGGCCTGTGTGATTAATTTTGGGGCTCGATGAGACCAGTACCTACCATTGGCCAAGTTTGCATAAAACAACATTTATCACATCAACATTCAGATGGCATCGTTTGAGGCCTTGTATGACCGGAGGTGTACATCTTCAATCGTATGGTTTCATTTAGGTTCAGCTAAGGTGTTAGGTGTTGATTTGCTTCAGGATGCCATGGATCGGGTCTGACTAGCCGCCAGAAG
The DNA here is from genome assembly GCA_026153255.1 of Solanum medicagineum. Classification (NCBI taxonomy): domain Eukaryota; kingdom Viridiplantae; phylum Streptophyta; class Magnoliopsida; order Solanales; family Solanaceae; genus Solanum; species Solanum medicagineum. The sequence goes on along the minus strand of JAPFFP010064785.1, from coordinate 4,049 downwards.
AGTTATGTCGATCGAAGGGTTAGTCCTCTTGAGTTATATGTTGGTGATAGTGTTTGGCTAAAAGTTTCGCCCATGAAGGGTACCCATGAAGGGTGTGATAAGATTTGAGAAGAAGGGAAAGCTCAATCCCAGATTCTTTGGCCCATTTGAGATTTTGAGGAGAGTTGGTGAGATGGCCTATGAGTTGGTCTTACCAACCAGATTGTCAGCAGTTTATCCTGTTTTCATATTTCCATGCTCCGATACATTCCAAATGTGTCCCATGTGATTTTTTATGATTCAGTTGAGTTAGGTTTGGACTTGTCTTATCAGGAGGAGCCAATAGTTGTATTGGATAGGTAGTTTTGAAGATTAAGATCCAAAGATATATCTTCAGTGAAGGTTCGATAGCGACACCGTTCTGTTGATAAGGCTACTTGGGAGTTAGATCAAATATGCGGGCCAAATATCGTAGCTCTTTTGAGACTTCAAGTACTCCGTTTCCCCTTATGTTCAAGGATGGACATTATTTTAGTGGTGAATGATGTAATGACCTTGTAGGTCATTTTTGAGCTTATCTGTGAAAGTTACTATTTTACCCTTTTGTAAGTTACTTTAGGTCTATTTTAAACTATCTGTATTTTTGGAACTGAAATCCTCAGTTTTAAAAGTTGAAAATATGAGTTTTGACATTTTTGGAAGCTTAAGTTGCTGAAAGAGTGAAATTTTGTACCATTCTAAGTTTCAGATATCAGATCGTAAATTCGTTGATTCCACTAGCTCTAGAACATTGAAACTGGTCTATGAGAACCTACTGAATTGAATTCGGAGTTAAAATGACATTTTTAGACCCAAAGTTGTGTTTTTATTTATTTTGGAAATCAAGGTTTGACTTTGGTCAACATTCGGAGTTCAAAAGCTCAGATCAAAATTCTGACAGTTTCAGTAGTTCCAAATAGTGAAACTAATGCTAGAAATGATCCCATCATACTTTTTAGAGTTTTCAAGGGCAGTTTTGATATTTTGAATTTTAAGCTAGTTATATGAGTTGCATTGTTAAATGTGGTGAGGAGAGCTTCATATTGATTTCTGATGATTCTTTTGAGTCTAGATCGTTGATTCTGGTACGGAATACATTTAGTTTGTGCAATTTTGATTCCGAATTTCGAGTGTTCATTTTGTGTTTTGGCTATAGCTGAGTATTGTTGGTGCAAAGGACTGCTGGTGCAGTCACATTTCTCGTTCTTGTTCGCGGGATGTGCCTGCTTGTGATCCGCGTTTGCAGTCAAGGCCTCCCCTGGATTTGCAAAGGTCAATGATACATGCTAACCTTTCGCATTCGTGGGCCTTGATTCATGTTCACAGAGTATTGTTGCCCTCAACCTTCCATGTTCGCAGGACCCCACCCACATTCGAGGATGTATTTATTACCTGAACCGTGTAAAAATCATGAACCACCATTTTTATCCCATTTTCAAACATTTCAAGCTTTTGGGGCGATTTTAGAATGTCACACCCCAAAGTCCCGTTAGGGTGGACTAGCACCCGTTGCCGATAAGGCTCGGGAGAACCAACCTATATATATGCGCTTTGTATAAATATTATAAGGAATTTCTATGTTTGGCATGCCTTTAAGATGATAATTGGTATTAATAAGCAAAAAAGGAGATGCGTATGGCTAGGCCGTTTGGGCCACGGTGTTTAAAGTACGAGACTTGACCACGTGTTAATTTACAAAATCTACAAAGCCTCTGGCAAGAGAAAGTATCCGTAAAATGTTCTGGACAGGCCCCGTCTGAATTAACTATATAATGTAAACATATAGACTCTAAACATACACAAAGCTCCGAAGCAACCTGGAGCTTGGTAACAGCAACTGGATGTCCTGAACTCTACTGGGGAGATCTACTAGCGCATGCACCTGCAGCATGAAATGCAGGTCCCCCACAAGGGACTCAGTACGAGATAGTGTACTGAATATGTAAGGTAGCAAATACTATATATGAAGTACAATTTCAAATAGAACTGTACACTGGTATAAGATAAGAGACCACCTTTAGATATACTTTGGAATTATGTACTTTATGTTCTTTATATTACTTTACCTTTACTGTAAAATCTGTACTGTAAAATCTGTCCACAGCTGTAATACAAATGACTAACTGATCAGTGGTAAATTGTATCAGGATCATCCCTATAATAGGATCTTTCTGAACCCCCTCGGGCTACCACCCATAATACTGTATCGGGATCGTCCCTTTGCTAGGTTCTTCTTGAACCCCCTCGGGCTACCACCCGTCAAAACTGCATACTTTATCTTTTAATTATCTTTGAGATTATTCTTTTGGTGGCCATAATATTGGAGCTGTAGATGTAGCATATGACATATGGATATTCACACAAGACAATATAACAACAAAAGGAGGACATTACACAAATGATGCAATACGTATGAAATGGAACAACTCATGAACGTTATTTGTAGCATGAAATCATGTAACTTGGTATCAATGTATCTATGCGAGTTTGAAGGTAGCTATGTATGGAATCATATGAACATGTAAAAGAGTAGAGACATGCTTAATAGTTGTGTTGGAGTTGGCAAGTGTCTTTATGTACCAACGAGAGATCTATGTTTCATGCCAAGTGATACGAAATCAAGTAACCTTACATACCTTGTTGTATCATCTCGTTACTACCTTGGATTGGCTGTGGTTTCCCTCAAATATTTAGCTATAGTATATTAAGCAATAAGACTAGTATTAGCAGCAACACAACACTTCTAGGTAGTCCAATATCATAAGAACGATCACCTGGACAACAAGCTTTCAACTAATGATGCATAGAAATTTCTTCAACCTTTTCACTTATAAACGTAGTTCCTAATACTCATTCTTATGTACATGTAATCTATATCTTATTTTAAGCACTTAACAGTCCAAAAAAAAACATCCCACACAGCAAACACATAACAATTCTTCACAACATACAAACAAGCGGTATAACGTCACATCCTTTCACCACACTTCAACGTCAACACTTCCAAACTTGTTTTATCTTTACCAAAATTATATCCACCATTTTGTACAGATAAAACCAATCTTAAAATTGTCCAAAAGCAGTCCCAAAATAGGTGAAAGTCGTGGAACAACATATTACAATTTTTAGCTCCTAAGTTTCTTTTAAAAGTGAAATTACGACGTTGTACAACAACTCATCTTTGTGGGCTGTAAAAGTGGTGCAGCTGCCTAATTACATGACCAAAAACCTATATATTGTTAGTACATAAGTCTTACTTCATATTTCATCCAACCAATCAAAGAAAATCCTCCTTGAACAAGAAGAAACTTTCACAACAATACTTAGGACACATGCTGTCCAGAATTTCCAGCAAATTTTCAGCAAAGATTCTATCATGTTCTTGTTGTTTTCATGAAGAAATCATACTAAATACACAAATATAATTTCTTACCTTTGCCTTGAAGGTTCAGATCTTCCTTCAAGAGTCTTAGAGAATTGTATTTTCCGCTTGGTAAAGTGAAATAGACACAAGACAAGAGTGTTTTGGAAAGCTGAAATATTGTTCAAATGTAATGACTTTAGGGGCTGCATTTCTGATCCATTTTTAGAGACTTTCTTGGCCATCTTTCTTTTTCAATTTTCGCCATACATTGCCACCTACTAATACACTTGTGATATAGCAGCTGGTCAGCTTAGTAAAGTGTCAAAAGTTGATAAGAGTCTTTTGAAAAAAAAAACTGCATACTTGTTTTGAAAAAAAGAAAACTTGTTTGAATTGGCAATGACTTGAGGGCTGCTCTTATGCCGTTTTTAAGGACTAATTCGAACAACTTTCTCCTGAAATTTTGCCCACACATGTACAACTATTAATACACTTATTATGCAGTAGCTTGTACCTCATAATTGGGCTTAAATGGATGACACATTTGATGGACTAAGGCTGCCCATTTTCTAGCTTTATTCTTACTTATATTTGGGCCTAATTTAGCAAAGACATTGTGATGTCTTTGAGCCCCTTTTATTATCATTGTTGGACTGAGCATATTGTC
>JAPFFP010064776.1:0-49150 GCA_026153255.1 Solanum medicagineum | reverse complement strand
TTGTGGCCTACTTCCCCACAACAAAAACAAGTATTGGTATCCCTAAACCATGGGCTATCATGACCCCTACCACACTTTGGAGAGATAGAATTAGGCAGCACACCACCATCACCTTGGGCCCTTGGGTAGTCATTGGTGAATTTTCTATTAGGAGCATGGAGAAAACCCTTGACCTTGATGAAAACAGTGACTCTTGGGAGATTGAAACTTACTATCAAAACGGAACCTCTTGGCCTTATGATCCCATTTCATCCTCAATATCTTCCCCTCCAAGTTTTCAGCATAAGTCATCAAGTGGGAAAAATCCATATCACTAATCAACATAGCGGCCCGACACTCCTCATTTACCAAATCGAATACACCTATCACAAACTTATTCATTCTAGATCTTGGAGTGACAACCAATTGGGGAGCATATTTAGAGAGTTGGTTGAACTTGAGGGCATACTCCCTCACACTCATAGATCCTTGCTTCAAATTCATGAACTCCATCATTTTGGCCTCCCTAAGCTCAAGAAGAAAGAACCGGTTGAGGAAATCTGCCTTAAACTCCTACCAAAGGATCACATTGTTGTTCCCCTTATCCTCCTTCCATTTAGTATACCATATTTGGGCCACCCCCTTGAGTTGGTAAGCCGCTAACTCCGCCTCTTCCTCTGATCTAACACCCATAATAGCCAACACTTTGTCTACCTCATAAATAAATTCTTGAAAATCCTCATCCACTTCAGGTCTATCCAACTCCGGTGGTTTCATCATCATGAAATCCTTTATCCTAGATGTCAGCTAGGAGCATGAAGGGCTTGGCCCCCTTTGTTGATTTGATGTCATGACCCAAGCTTAGGGCCTACACGTGACGTGGCGAATGGGGAACCCGAAGGGGCCCCAATCAAGCCTCTGGACATATCATTGGTTGTGGAAGCAATTAAAATATAGCAAAAGTATAAAGCAAGGATAAGAGACTAAGAGACCTCTTCCATACCATAAAACATTTTAAAGAGTCAAGAGAGAGTCCATCTCATAACATCATTACAAAACATGTCCAACAACACCACTGCACATAGAACGTAGCGGAGGCCAAGACAAGCAACTGGGCTCACCCTCATAGTTGAAGCATAAAAATAAAGGAAAGAGAGTCGTAGCATAACATAAGAGGAAAAGACACCGTCCTCGGATTTGAGGACTCACAAACAAGCTTGAGAGTGATTGTACTAGCCACGTGGAGGAGGAGGGAGATCAAGTGGGGCTTCGGTTCCTACATGGTAACATCATGTACGAATAGAGTATACGTTAGCACATTTGGATGTACTAAGTATGTAAAATGCAATGCAACAAGAGATAAGCAACATAATCGAAATGCATAAACATAAGCAATAAATAAGCACATAGCGATATGGCATGCATGGATGATGCTTAGAGTAAATCACGCTTACATAGAATACAATACGTGTGTAAGAAGTGATCATCAATATAGATTATCAAAGGCCTACCACTGCTTTAGAGAGGCAATTAAGGTAAAAAACCCTAAATGTGGTTACTATGGTTCATACCCCCCAACATGGTAGCACATCCTACTACCTCTCGAGCAAGGCAATCGAGGTACGAAACACTCAATGTGGTTATTGAGGTATATACCCCCAATCACGGTAGAACGGGTCTACTACCTCCCGACCGATACAATCAAGGTACAAACCCCTCAATGTGGTTACCCTAGCCTATAACCCCCCGAGCAAGGCTTGGTCAACTCACAACACTATAGAGGAAAATGACAACATATATACACTTCTTTCATCATCATAAAGTCATTTAAATCATAATCCATGCTTTAGACCATCAACAACTCAAGATTCCATAACTGGACATTTTATCATTTGGCGGTTGTGTAATGCTAGTGTAACACCATGCAATTCAAGAGTGAAATCATGCAAAAAAATCCAATGGAAAACCTCCCACCAATACCTGGTAACATTCTCATGAAAGATACACCAACACCCTTCATCAAATCCCCCAATGGATCATAGATTCATAGCACAAAACATGCTTAAACGGTAACACTTCTAAAAACACCAACATAGTTCATAGTCAAATTCAAAGTTTTAAAGCCATAAAAAATCAACTTAGAAACATGAGATTTAGGTATAAAGGAAGCTTGAACACCATGGGTGAAAGGACCCTATGGTTCAAATCCACATACCTTGACTTTGGAGAATTATTTGATGAATATCGAAATTGGAGACTTGAAGCTTGCGTGAAACCCTTAAGATTTGGATGAGTTTGGCACTTGAAATTTGGGGTGAAATATTTGTCTAAGTGTTTGAGAGAGCATTGAGGAATGTCTTGTATGATATGAAGGTAAAATATTGCTAAGCATAGGTATTTTTTCACGCATGGGAACACTTATGCCCAAGACCCGAAAGTCTTGGACCAAGATAAAATAACTGGGCAAAAATAACTCTAGTCCACGCCCCAGCCATGTCGCGTCAGGGGCGCGGATCAACACTGGAATTCGTCATTTTTTATTTTTTGATTTTGATATGATTGCTCTAAAATCAGGGTTAGACCCATTTTCCACTCAATTTTTCCCCTTAGTCAAGAATATGAAGTTTGATTTTTTATATCACACACGAATTTTGAAATGTATGGAAATTACGATTCCAGACACATTTCCAGGCACCTTTCGGGGTCGTTTCAATATCTCCCCCTTGGGAACATTCGTTCACGAATGTTAAAGAAATATACATAAGAAGAGTAATTATGAAGAAATCAGCCCCAACAAGAATACAACAATACACTTAAACATAGTTTCAAAAATCTCAACATAAGTGTTAAAAATACCATGAACTTTGTCAACATAATCATGAATGCATGCAATTGACATAGGGGCTGAAACATAAGACATGAAATCACATAGGGGACTTACTGTTAGTACCTTAGTCTTGAGTAGAATGGATGAGATAGGGATAATACTTTTGCATGTCCGCTTCAGCCTCCTATGTAGCACTTTCAACTTGTTGATTCCTCCAAAGGACCTTAACGAAAGCAACATCCTTATTCCTCAACCTCTTTACTTGTCTATCCAAGATCTCTACTTGAACTTCTTCATAAGTGGAGTTGTCTTCAACAACACCAACAATATCTAATGGAATAATAGCATTCGGATCATCCACACATTTTCTCAATATAGATACATGAAACACTAGATGAACCAAGTCCATTTCACTAGGCAAATCCAACTCATAGGCCACCTTACTAATCCTTCTCAACACCCTATAAGGACCCACAAATCTTGGACTTAATTTATCCTTCTTACCAAAACGAACCACCAATCACCAACTTTAAATTCAAGCTCCCTTCTCATTAAATCGGTATATGACTTTTGATGACTTTGGGCTGTTTTCAACCTTTCTCTAATCAACGTTACCTTCTCCATAGCCTCCATAACCAGATCCCGACCCAACAAAGCCTTTCTCCCACTTCAAACCACCCAACCAGTGATCTTCAATGTCTACCATAGTGGGCCTCAAAAGGAGCCATATCAATGCTAGAATGATAGCTATTATTATAAGCAAATTCAATCAATGGAAGATGGTCATCTCAACTACCCTTAAACTAACAATCCCTCAGCATATCCTCAAGAGTTTGGATAGTTCTTTCAGCTTGGCCATCCATTTGAGGGTGAATTGTCATACTAAGCTTTACCATGGTCACAAGAACAATTTGGAAGGACCTCCAAAAGTGTGAAGAGGATTGAGCACCACTATCTGATATCATAGACAATGGAACCCTATGCAATATCACCAACTCATGAATGTAGAATTTATCATAGTCTTCGGCCCCATAAGTGGTCTTAACCGATAGGAAATGAGCTGACTTGGTCAACCTGTCAATCACAACCCAAATTGAATCAAAACCCTTCCAAGTCTTATGCAACCTAACCACAAAATCCATGTTAATTTCTTTCCTTCTTCCAAGTAGGAAACTTTATGTTTTGGGTAAGGCCACCCAACCTTTGGTGTTTGGCTTTGACTTGTTGGAAACTATGACAATCAGATACAAATTTGGCAATGTCTTTCGTCATACCACACGACCAAAACACATCCCTGAAATCTCTATAAATCTTGGTAAAACCGAGGTGAATTGAATAAGAAGAATTATGAACTTCATCAAGAATCTTCTTTCTCAAATCATCAACAAAAGGCACTCACAACGTACCTTGGTATCTAACAGCACCATCTCCCCCTTGGGGGAAAACCTCCACCTTGCCTAATCTAAACAAGGCCATCAGTTCTAACAAGGTGGTATCAAGATATTTCTTTGCTTTTACCTCACCAACCAAGAAAGATTTTGAGCAATCAACAACCATAATACCACCATTATCCACCTTTTCATACCTAACCCCCAATTTAGCCAACCAATGAACCTTCCCAGCCACCTCCTCGTCCCCATCATCAGCACGAGCTAGACTGTCCATTAACACCCTACTCAAAGTATCCGCCATAACATTAGTCTTACCAGGATTATTATGCACACTCACATCATAATCCTTAAGAAGCTCTAACCACCTTCTTTGCCTCAAATTGATATCTTTTTAGTGCATACATATTGGAGACTTTTATGATCAATAAACACGTCAATATGCACCCTATAAAATTAATGACACCAAATTTTCAAAGAAAAAACCACGATGGCTAATTCAAGATCATGAGTAGGATGATTCTTTTCATGCACTTTAAGTTGCCTAGAAGCATAGGCTATTGCCCTACCATTTTGCATCAACACACAACCCAACCCAAACCAATTCGGGAGGCATCACAATACATAACAAACCCTTCCAACCCTTTTAGTAGAGACAAGATAGGAGAGAACACTAGTTTATCCTTCATGGTTTGGAAACTCTTTTCACACTCATCGGTCCTCACAAACATAGCCTTCTTTTGGGTCAACTTAATTATGGGAGAAGCAATAGAAGAGAACCCATTAACAAACCTCCGATAGTAACCCGCTAAGCCCAAGAAGCTTCTAATATCCGATGGGGCCTATGGTCTAGGCCAATTTTTAATCACATCCATTTTTTACGGTCCACCTTAATACCATCCCTCGACACCACTTGACCTATAAAGGCAACCTCTTTCAACCAAAATTCACAATTCTCATATTTAGAAAACAACTTCTCATCCCTCAATCTTTGGAGCACTGCTCTCAAATGAGTCACCTGCTCCTTCTCACTACGAGAATAGATAAAAATATCATCAATGAAAACCACTACTAACAAATCAAGGTAGGGTTTAAAGACCCTATTCATAAGATCCATGAAGATAGCTAGTGCATTGATCAACCAAAAACACATAACCACAAATTCATAATGCCCATACATAGTCTGGAAGGCCGTCTTGGAATTGCACACTCCCTCACCTTCACTTGATGATAACTGGACTGGAGATCAATGTTAGAGAAGTGACTAGTCCCCTAAAGTTGGTCAAAAAAATCATCAATCCTTGGTAGAGGATATTTATTCTTGATGGTGACCCTATTAAGTTGCCGGTAGTTAATACACATTCTAAGGGACCCATCCTTCTTTTTCACAAACAACACTAGCATATGCCAAGGTGATTGGATAGGCCTAATAAAACCCTTCTCTAACAAATCATTCAATTGCTCCTTTAACTCCATCGGGGCCATACAGTAAGGAGGAATAGAAATGGGTTGAGTATCTAGAAAGAGGTCTATACCGAAGTCTATTTTCCTTTCAAGAGGAACACCGGGAAAGGCACTTGGAAAGAGATCAATGAACTAACTTACACTGGAACCGACTCTATAGGAAGGACCTTGGACTCAACATCCCTAACCCTCACAAGATGATAGACACACACCTTAGAGATCAACTTTTGGGCTTTAATGTAAGAGATAAACCTACCCTTGACAAACATATCACGACTCTCCCACTCAAGGACGGGTTCATTTGGGAATTGGAATTTGACCTACGGGTTTTACAATCAATAGAGGCATAATATTCATGCAACCAATCCATCCCAAGAATAACATCAAAATCAACCATATCCAACTCAACATGATCATAAGGCAATATTTTATGAAAGATACAAATAGGACAATTACTATAGATCTTTCTAGCAACAATAGATGCACCAATAGGAGTAGACACCTCATAAGACTCACAACAATTTGGGATCAACATGAAACTTTAAGGCAATAAGAGAAGTAACAAGAAAAAGAATGGCACCCGGGTCTATAAATTCATACACATAAAAATCAAACACTTTTCACATACCGGTGATGACATCGGGAACCTCATCAACCCCTTGTCTCCCATGAAGAGCATAAAACTTATTGTGCCTTGGGGCACCACCTTGTTAGCCTCCACTGCCTAAAGGAATCGCATTAGCAACCTGGCTGTGAGGACTAACATCCTTGCCCTTGTTCTGATTACGAAGGCAATCTAACACCTTATGCCCCACCTCCCCACAACCATAACAAGCATTACTGTTCCTCAAGCATGGACCACTATGACCCCTACCATATCATGCACCTACCTTTAGTACCCACACCACCGTCACCTTTGGCCCTGGGGATGTCATTAGAAAACCACCTATTAGAAGCATGAGAAGATCCTTGGCCTTGATGAAACTGGCCACTTTTGCTACTTTGGAACTTTCCCATAAAAGATGCCCTCTTGGCCTCATGACCCCTTCTCTTCTTCAACTTTTCCTCCTCTATTTGTTCGGCATAAGTCATCAAGCAAGATAAGTCCATGTCACTAATCAACATAACGGACTGACACTCTTTACTCACCAAGTCGGATGCACCCATCATGAACTTGTTCATTCTAGACCTTGGGTCGGCAACAAGGTGTGGAGCATATTTTTAGAGTTTGTTGAACATGAGGGCATACTCCTTCTCACTCATAGATCCTTGCTTCAAATTCAACAACTCCACCATTTTGGCCTCTCTAAGCTAAAGAGGAATGAACCGGTTAAGGAAAGCCACCTTAAACTCCTCCCATAGAACCACATTATTGTTCCCCTTCTCCTCTTTCCATTGAGTGTACCATATTTGTACCACCCCCTTGAGTTGGTAAGCCGCCAACTCTGCCTTCTCATCCGACCTCACACCCATGATAGCTAACACTTTGTATACCTCATCAATAAATTCTTGAGGGTCCTTATCCACCTTAGACCCATTGAACTCCTATGGGTTTATCCTCATAAAGTCTCTCACCCGAGATGTCGGAGTAGGATCATGAGGGGCTTGGGTTCCTTGGTTGGCATGGTTAGCCACAACTTGAGCTAGCAAAGTGAGAGCATCCCGGAGCTCACCATGAACCAGTTGTTCCTCGGGTGTGCGGCCTATTCTTTCTCAAGTGTTAGGCGTGATCTAGCATAGAAAAGAACAATCATTAGGGGGGGGGGAACTCACCTTAACTTCAATAGCATGACATAGATCTAGAAGAAGGGAAATATTTCCTAAAATATCTCAACACTTGTGTTGGATGTCGAGGACCATCAACAACCTCTTGCTCTGATACCAAGATTGTCATTACCCAAGACTAGGACCTAGATGTGACACGGCGAATGGGGAACCTAAAGGGACCCCAATCAAGCCTTTTAACATATCATTAGACATCCTTGGACGCAGAAGCAATAAAACAACAACAAGAATATAAAGCAAGGATAAGGGACTAAGGGAACTCTTCCATATCATAAAACATTAAAGAGTGAAGAGAGAGTGAATCTTATAGTATCATTACATAACTTGTCCAACAACACCTCTACACATAGAACTTAGTAGGGGACAAGAAAAGTAATCGGGCTCACCCTCATAGTCAAAGCATACAAATAAAGTAAAGAGAGTGAAAGCATAATATAAGAGAAAAAGACATTTTCCTCGGAGTTGAGGATTCACCAACTAGCTTGAGAGGGATCGTACTAGCCATATAGAGGAGGAGGGTGATCAAGAGGGACTCTTGTTCCTATATGGTGACATCATGTAGGTACAAAAAATGTGTTAGTACGTTTGAATGTACTAAGTATGTAGGAAGCAATGCAACAAGAGATAACCAACATAATTGAAATGCATAATCATAGGCAATGAATAAGCATATGGCGATATGGAATGCCTGGATAATGCTTAGAGTAAATCATGCTTACATAGAACATAATACGTGTGTAAGAAGTGACCTTCAATTTAGAATATCCAAGGCCTACGACCCCCTTGGAGATGCGATTGAGGTGAAAAACCCCTCTACATGTTTATTGAGGTACATACCCCCCAACATGGTAGCACGAGCATACTATCTTCCGAGCGAGACAATCGAGGTACAAATTGCTCAATATGGTTATTGAGGTACATACCAATCAATTATGGTAGAAAGGAACTACTAACATCCGAGTGAGGCAATCGAGGTACAATCCCCTCAATGTGGTTACCCGAGCCTACAACCCCCCGAGTGAGTCTTGGTCAAGTCACAACACTATAGAGAAAAATTAACAACTATATACATTTATTTCATCATTATAAAGTCATTCAAATCATAATCCATGCTTTAGACCTTCAACAACTCAAGATTCCATAACCAAACATTTTAACAAACACTTGGTGGGTGTGTAATGCTAGTGTAAAACCATGTAATTCAAGAGTGAAATGATGCAAGAAAATCAAATGTAAAATGACCCACCAATACTTGGTAACATACTTATGCAAGATACATCAAAACCCTTCATTAAATTCCATAATAGATCATCACTATTTAAACAGTCACACTTTTACAAAACCCTAATATAGTTCGTAGTCAAATTCATAGTAAGTAAGACACATAAGTAAATCAACTTAGAAACATGAGATTTAGGTGAAAAGGAGGCTTGGGCACCATGGGTAAAAGGACTCAATGGTTGAAACCCACATAACTTGACTCTAGAGAATTACTTGATTAAGATCGAAAATAGAGACTTGAAGCTTGCGTGAAACCCTTAAGATCTGGATTAGTTTGGGACTTAAAATTTGGGGTGAAATATTTGTCTAAGTCTTTGAGAGAGTATTAGGGAATGTCTTGTATGATATGAAGGTATAATATGGCTAAGTAATGGTATTTTCACACATGGGAAGACTTAGGCCCAAGACCTAGAATTCTTAGACCAAGATAAAATAACTAGGCAAAAATAACACTAGTCCACGCCCCAGCCGCGTTGCACCAGGGGTGTGAATCAACATTAGAATTCATCATTTTTGGATTTTAGAATTTTGATACGATTGCTCTAAAATCGGGTTAAGTTAGATCTATTTCCCACTCAATTTTGCTCCTTCATCAAGAATATTAAGTCAAATTTTTGATATGACCCATGAATTTTGAAATATATGGAAATTACGATTCTGAGCACTTTCGAGGCATATTTTTGGGCACATTTTGGGGTCATTTCACTTGATTAGCCATGGATTGAGCAAGCAAAGTGAGAGCATCCTGGAGCTTACCTGAGTCGGTTGTTCCTCAGGTTTGTGAGCTCTTCTTCCTCTACTGTTAGGCATAATTTAGGATAGCAAAGAACAATCGTTAGGGGGCAAAAACATTACCTTAACTCCTATAGCATGGTATAGAGTTGGAAGAAAGGAGACATTTTCCTAGAAAGTCTGATAGCCTCTTACTCATAGATGTGGTGCACCACACAACCATGAATAAGAGTCTAATTAACATAGTGAGTTGGATGCCGAGGACTATTAATAACCTAGTGCTCTGATACCGAGTTCGTCACCACCCAAGTGTAGGGCCTAGACGTGACACGATGAATGGGGAACCCAAAGGGACCCTAATCAAGCCTCTTTACATATCATTACACATCCTTAGTCATGGAAGCAAATAAACAACAATAAAAGGACAAAAATAAGGGCAAAGAAACTAAGTAAAATATTTCATTTCACAAATCATCAAAAGAGTCAAAGGAGACAAGCTTATAGCATCATTACATAACTTATCCAACAACACCTCTAAAAATATAACTTAGCATGCGCCAATACAAGCTACTGGGCTCACCCTCATAGTCAAAACCTACGATAAATCAAAGAGATTGTATATACATAGGAAAGGACCAAAGATATTGTCCACGAAATCAAGCACTCACCAACTTGTTTTGTAGAGATAGTACTAGCCATAGGAAGGATGAGGATGATCATGAAGAGCTCCGAATCGTATATGGTATCATCATGTAGGCATAGAGTATACACTAGTACATTTGAATGTACTAAGTATATAGGATGCAATGCAACAAGAAATAGACACATAGTCAAAATGCAATATCATAAACAATGGATAGCAAAATAATAATATGACATGTATGAATGATACTTGAAGTAAAACATGCTTATATAGGACATATTACATGTTAAAGAAGAGAGCATCATCATAGACCAAGCAACTTAGTACTTGGAATCCAAGGTAGACCACCCCCTATAAGTGATTGAGGAATCAACCTCTCAATTGGTTGATGGACATGACCACCCTCCATCGGAAGTGATTGAGGTATCAACTCCTCTATTTGTTGATGGCTTACCACCCCCATATGAGGAGATTGAGGTATAAACCCCTCAATTTATTGATGGATATGGCCACCCTCCGCCGGAAGTGATTGATGTATCAACCCCTCAATTGGCTGATGGCACAGCATCCTATCTGAGGTGATTGAGGTATCAACTCCTTCATTGGTTGTGGAAAACTCAAAACAACATATACACATATCATGAAATCATCATATAAATACCATCCTTTAAACATTATAAAGTCACTTAAATCATATGCCAATCATTAGGCCTTCCACAACTCAAGATATATTAACTGGACATTTTATCAAACACTTGGTGGGTATGCAATGCTACTATAAAGCCATGCAATATAAGAGTGAAATCATGCAAGTAAACTTGAAGTAAATTAACCCACCAATAATAGGTAATACCATCATGTAATATACATCAAAACCCTTCGTCAAATCTCAAGATAGATCAAAGATTGATAGTTCAAAACATGCTCAAACAGTTACACTTTTATAAAACTCCAACATATATCATAGTCAAATTCATAGTAAATAAGACCCACAAATAAATCAACTTAGAGACATGAAATTTATGTAAAAAGGAAGTTTGGGAACCATCGGTGAGAGAAACCAATGGTTGAAACCCACATACCTTAGCTTTGGAGAATTTCTTGACGAAGATTGAGAAGAGAACTTGAAGTTTGAATGAAATCCTTAAGATCCAGAATGAGGTTTGGCACTTGAATTTTGGCTGAAATATTTGTCTAAGTGCTTGAGAGAGTATTGAGGAATATCTTGTATGATATGAAGGTGAAATATGGCTAAGTATAGGTACTTTTATACATGGGGAGCCTTGGGCCCAAGACCCAAAGTCCTTGGACCAAGATAAAATAATAGGGCAAAAATAACACTGAGGTGCACCCCAGCTGAGTCGCGCTAGGGGCGCGAATACCTTACTAGAAATTCCATTTTGTGATTTTCAAATTTTGACATGGTTTCTCCAAAATCGGGGTAGACCCATTTCCCACTCAATTTTACTCCCCGATCAATAATACGAAGTCAGATTTTTTATATCACATATGAATTTTGAGATATATGGAAATTATGATTTCGGGCACTTCCGAGGCACATTTTCAAGCACTTTTTAGGGTAATTTCACGATCCGTGGTCAAGGATGTACTACTTTTTGTCATAGGTGTCCAACTTGGTTAAGAGGAGTGTAGTACCGCAATACTATTGAGTGAAATGGATTTATCTCGGCTAATAACTTATGCCGAGCAACTTGAGGGGGAGAAGATTAGAAAGAGGAGAAGTGAGGGGTCCAAGAGGGCTCGATTTGATGGTAGCTCCCATGATCAAGTGTCCAACGATGCTCTAAACAATAGGTTGTCTATTGATGGGGTGTCTAACTCAAATTGGCAAGATGGCAATGATGGGAGAACTAATCCTAAGTGTCAAAGGTGTGGGAGCAACAAAGGTGGCCCATGGTTGAGTAAGACCAATGCTTGTTATGGTTGTAGTGAAGTGGATCATAAGCTAGTTGATTGTCCATATGCTCGAAAGAGATGTAAAGGTGGTCGACCAAGATGGTCATGCTGATCAAGAGGCTCAAGGTGGCCAAGGTGGTGCTCCAAGGCACAATAGATTTTATGCTCTTCAAGGAGGCAAGGAGAGGTTGAGGCACCCGGTGTTGCTATTGATATGTTGAAGTTTCCTATGAATTAGATGTGTATGCATTGATAGGTACGGGGTCCACAATTTCTTTTATTATTCCTTTTGTTTCTAGTGGGCTTCTTGTGTGTCTCGAATTGTTATGTGAATTTTTTTTTGTTGTCTACCCCCATTGGTGAGTCTGTTATTACTAGAAAAGTCTATAGATATTATTCCGTGGTCATATTGTATTAGGTCTTACTTGTGATTTGTTGAATTAGATATGGTGGATCATGATTTCATTCTTGGGATGGATTGGTTACATGTATATTATGTCTCATTGATTGTAGGAACCCTAGAGTTAGATTCTAATTCCTTAATAAATCCATCCTTGAGTGGTAGTGAAAGGGTAGGTCCATTACTTCTCATAAGGTTCAATTGATCTCTAAGGGTTGCATTTATTATCTAGTATGAGTAGGGATGTTGAGCCTAAGGTCCCTCCTATTGAGTTAATTCCAATGGTCAATGAGCCTGTGATGTCCTGTCTAATATTTTGAATTTGGCGTAGCATCTCTTGGTTTGGCTAGTGCACCGGATTTGTCTATAGGTCTCATGAATAAGGTCTTCAAACCCTACCTTGATATGTTGTGGTGGTCTTTAATGATGACATGTTGAATCATTTCCGAAAGTAAGGAAGAGGTTGTGGATTATTTGAGGGTGATGTTGTGAATTTTAAGGAATGTGAGGTTGGCTACTAATTATGGGATGTGGGAATCTTGGGGTAGCAAAAAGGTGGTTGGAGAAGTAAACCATTTGGCTGGGTTGGGAATAAGGCTTAGTGAAGTTGAGAATGGAGGTTTTCTCCCAAGGAGGAGATGGTGGCTCCGAGTACTAGGGTGGGCTATGTGTGTATAATCTTGACGATCGAGCCCACAGTGTGGGAGACCTTATATGGAGTTAAAGAGAATTTGTAAGGTAGCCTATGAATTGGAGTTGGCCATTGATATGAATGTGGTTCGTTCAGTCTTCCATGTGTCTATATTAAGGTGGTGTGTGGTGACCCAAGTACTATTGTGACTTTTGAGGTAGTTTGTGTGAAAAGGATGATTTGGCCTATGAAGGGATCCCGATGGAGATTTTGGATGGACAAGTGAGAGGGTTGAGGAACAAAGATGTAGCATTTGTCAAAGTCCTTTGTAAGAAACAACATGTTGTAGGTGTCACTGTGGAAGCCGAAGCGGACATGGAGAAGTGATACTATACCTCTTTCACTCTATTCAAGCCTAATTAACAATTAAGTCCATTATATGATTTCATATCTTAAGTTTCAACCCATATGTCATTTGCATGGACTTATGTTTTGTTGACAAGTTATGGTGATTTTGACCTTCAAGTTGAGGTTTCAAAAATGATGTTTAAGTGCATTTGTTGCATTCATGTTGGGGTGGAATCTTCATGATTACTTCTCTTATGTATGTTTCTTTGACATTCGGGGACAAATGTTCCCAAGGGGGAATATTGAAACGACCCCAAAAAGTACCCAAAAATGTGCCTTGAAAATTCTCATAATCATAATTTCTGTATATCTCAAAATCTGTGCACGATGTTAAAAATTCGACTTTATATTCTTGTTCGGGGGGCAAAATTGATTGGGAGATGGGTCCAACCCGAATTTTAAAAGACCCATAGCAAAAATTGATTTTTCACAAATGTTCGAATTCCAATAGTTGTCCGTGATAGTTCCTCCACGTGGACCTGTCACGGAGCTATGTAAATTTTTTCTATCACTTAGATCCACATCACATACTTGTTATTTTGTTGCCTATTTTTCCTATTTCAGTCCAAGGCCTTTGGGTCTTGGGCCCAGGCATTTCTATGTGTAAAAACACTTGTACTTAGTCATTTTTCAACACCATATCATTCAAGACATTCCCCAAAACTCTCTCTAACACTTAGACAAAAATTTCACCCAAATTCAACTGTCCCAATCTCATGCTTGATTTCAAGGATTCCATTCAAGCTTCAAGTTCTCATTCAAATCTTTATCAAGGAAATCTCCAATGTTGAGGTATGTGGGTTTCAACCACTGGGTCCTTTCACTCATGGTTCCCAACCTTTCTTTTCATATAAAATGCATGTTTTTGAGTTGATTTACTTATGGGTATTACATATTATGGATTATGACTATAAACTACATTGGGGTTTTATGAAATGTTGTTCACCCGCCACCCTGCAGATCTCAATGACGCGACGGGAACCACACTGCTGCCGCTGCCCTTCGGGCACGCCTATGCATGTTTTGAGATATAAATCTAAGATCCATCGTGAGATTTGATAAGGGGTTTTGATGTATCTTGTTAGAGGGTGATACCAAGTGTTGGTGGGTGGATTTACATTGGTTTTTCTTAAATGTTTTCACCCTTGAATTGCATAATTTTTTGAACTAGCATTACACACCTGCCAAGTGTTTTATAAAATGTCCGGTTAAGGGTTCTTGAGTTATTGAAAGTCTACTACATGGCTTATAAGTTAAGTGACTTTATTATGATGAAAGGAAAGTATATATATATATTTTGAATTCATGGAAAGTGTCATGAGCCAAGCCTGGGACCAAGACATGACTTGATAGTTCTTCACGCTATAATAAGAAAAGCGGTCGCTATTAGCAATTAACCTAACCAATGGTTAGGGTCGAATCCACAGGGAATACGGGGCTTGACTACAAGAATCCACTACTAAGCATTTCAACCATAAATAACTAAAATCTCTAAATGGGGGTTTTTTGTGATTCAAGAGCAAAGTAAATAAATACTAAACTATGATGCAAGGAAACACTCAATTTTGGCGACAACTTGGAAATTGTGTTCACCATGGTTTGTTGGCTCGATTTCCCTAGGCAACATAACTACAATTGTAAATTCGCATGCAGGATAGTAACTTAGACTCTTCAAGTCCTCTTATGAACGTGAATCTCGGATTTCGTCATGGTGCTTGGTCGGCCACCATGGCATGCCAACTAACTATTACCAATTGTCCTAGTGAACCTCCCCTTGGTTAGGTTTGGTTGATTAGACAAGAACGCATCAATCGAATCCTGTCATCTACTTCCCTTTTCCTATTCTTCACTACCTTGGTCGGGGTAGTGATAGTAGGCAGGGTTTGGTATTGGCCACCACTAAACTACAATCATAATGAAGGGAAATAGATAATACATGCAAACACTAATCGTATAAATGCAAGAAACTTAGGTTATTTCGAATCAACTACCTATGATTCCCACAACCCCAAGTTGTGGTGCTTACTACTCATGGCTAAGGCAAAACAACCCAATATGCCAATATAAGACATAAATGAGAGTTTTACCACAAGCACTGAGGAATGTAGGCTCCATGAGTTGCAAACCCAAAAGCTTGATTGATCAACAATGAATACAAAGCAAGATTTGCAATCCCCGAAATGGGTTTTCCAAGAGAAAATGATAAACTAACTAAAAAACTAAGAAAAGATTCAAAAGATGATGATAAAATACCTCCCAGTCGAGCTCTCCTTCTAAAACCTAACTTAAACTACTTAAATTATTTACAAAATAACCCTAAAATTTACACAGAAAAGATAGTTGGCACCTGATAAGTCTCCCAGGTACGAACTCATAGCATGACCTATGAGTCATACTCGGAGTCTCGTATTAGGTTCTTAGCATATTGGATTAAATTGGTATAACCCACAGGTACGAGTCATTGCTTAAGCTACGACTCGTATGTTCTTCTCATAGTCTTGGCCTTCAGTTTTTAGTCCAACAGTTTGCTCTCTGATTCTTGCTATGAGGGCACCTATACGAGTCATTGTGCAACTTTTGACTCGTAGGATGGCCTCGTAGGGTTGAGCTCCACTTAGTAGATTTCTAAATTTGTGGTCTCTGTTTCTTGCTATGACACACCCTATGGTTCGTAGCTTGAGCTACGACACGTAGGTGAGATCGTATATCCTATGATTCAGTAAATCTGCAACTTTTCTTCAAAACCATTCCAACCTAAGTTTTATACAAGAACAACACAAAAACACATAAAAACCATAAAATGTCGCATTAAGAACTCACAAAGTCCTTTGTCATAGGCATCAAATGTGCTGTATTTTGACCGCACATCAACACTCTCAACTTGGAATTGTTACTTCTCCTCAAGCTGCTCCTCAATCAATGCAGACAAAGAGAAATACATAGAACCTATACTAATGACATATACAACAACTCCTTTGATTCAGGTGCCCAACTGCCATTTTCAAAATAGGATTGCAAAGATATTAAGTAGAACAAGAGCATAATGAGATACCTAGCAATCCAACTATGACAAGATAAGGAGCATTAACCATGCACAACGCTGGTATAGTCATATGCTACTAAAGTGGTGCAAATGGCCTCACTGGAAAGAAGTCCCTCATATTCACTCAAAAGCACTTAGAATTCATGGACAAAGGAAGCATTCTCACTCTCACAATTTAAATTCATGCATACTGACTGACACCATAAGCTTGCCTCTATACTCATCTTCTGGCTTGGTAATAAAGTAGAGATGAATCACTTTAGGACTTATAGGCTTGTAGCATAGGTTCTGGGTGCTTTGGTATGATATTTTGGGCAAGTAGTGAATAAAATCTATCCTTGAATCATGTTTACCAACACTTTTTTCTTTAATAATCCAACCCATTGTAATAAATCCACCCTTATTCTCCTATTTTGAATCTTTCTCAAGCGCTTTCTTTCTCTTTTTCAGCTGGACCACGATTTCAAACTCATTTTTTTTTTTTACTTTTTTTCAACTCAAGGCACTTTTCTTTTCTTTTTCTTCACTCGATTCATGCTTTTTCATTTCTTTCTTGATTTCCCAACTAACCACCTTAATATAATTACTTTACCACAATAACGACCACCCTCAACTTAGACTGTGAAGCACACAATATCTATGCCTCAAACCAGGGCCACCAACTGCAGCCACCCTCAACTTAGGCCTTTGGCCTCAATCAAGGTTCACATGTTCAAGGATAGACCAGGGCTAATAACAAGGTATTTCATCAAACAAGGTTAAGTTAGCCAAGTGTCAAGAAAGAATGAGCATATGAGAAGCTCAAAAGTTTGGAACCAGGGATTCACTCACTCATCTAGTGGGTCATCTAAGCTAAAAGTGGTTTCACTCAAAGAACAAAGGCCTAAGATTCTTTCTATATCCACCACATCACCAAACCAATCATAGAGTACTAAGGAAAGTTCTTGGTCCATACAAGATGTATGAATGCAGCAAAATAGTCTCACAGCACACATGGAAATTACATCCACAATTAAGTATAGACTCACAGGTCATGCTTTCTATCTTAGCTTACCTTAACAATATCAGAACAAATATTGTCAGATACCCAAAGATGTATGAACGTATCAACAACTACAATCTCAAAAACTTTAAGGGTACCTAATTTTACATCAAAACATTAAAAACACATCTAAAAATTTGCCAATAGATAACACTACTATAAATTTACACATTATCTACACTACCTAAAAATGTCGGTTCAACAAAAAAAATAAACATCGACAAGGAAAAAGAATTATGACAAGAAAACCTTAGGATCAAAAAATAGGGGAAGTTATGGACTCGAGGTTACTCAGACTTCGCCTTAATCCATAACTTCCCACACCCTACTAAAATCGGATACTTTCTCCTCAAAGTAAAAACACATAGAGAAGGTGCAAGGGGCATACCTTGAGTTGCCTCCCAAGAAGCGCCTGATTTATTATCGCGGCACTGCAGAAAGCTTTTCTACTCGTGCTTCAGCAAGATCCCAATCTTCCACTGCCTTGATTTCTTCTATGTCACCCATGTACTGTTTGACCATCTGAAGATTGAATTTGAAAGTGTTTCCATCCCTGTTTTCTAATTTGATGGCACCATGACTAAAAATGCGCACTACTATGAATGGCCCCATCCACTTAGATTGGAGTTTTCCAGGAAAATACCTCAACCTGGAGTTGTAGAACAATATAATGTCTCTGGGGGAAAATTGGCGATCTTCAATTTTATGATTATGTTGAACTTTCATTTGTTATTTGTTTAAGGTGGAGCTCTCATATGCACTAAATTCCTCAAGCGCATTCACTTGCATCAACCTAGAAGTTGCAGCTTCATGCCAATCTAGATTCAGCTTTTTCAATACCCATAATGCCCTGTGCTCAAGTTCAACTGGCAGGTGACAGGAATTTCCAAACACCAGTTGATAAGGGTATATCCCGATAGGAGTTTTGAAGGCAGTCTGATAGGCCCATAAAGCATCATCCAACTTCCATGGACAATAAGTGCGATTCACATTTACCATTTTGGATAAGAGTTGCTTTATTTCTCGATTTGATAATTCCACTTTCCCACTGGTTTAGGGATGATATGGGGTTACCACATGCTGCTTCACACCATATCTTTCAAGGAGAGCTTTGAACAATAGGTTGCAAAAATAAGAACCTCTATCACGGATAATTGCCCGAGGTGTACCGAATTTGGACAAAATGCTTCTTCGGAGAAACCCGGTAACATTCTTACCCTCGTTGTTTGGTAGAGCCACGACCTCCACTCACTTAGAGAAAAAATCAACTGCAACCTGAATGCACTTGTTACCATGAAAGCTAACAAATGATCCCATAAAATTAATGCCCCAAACATTGAATAGTTCAATGACCAAAATAGGATTTAGAGGAATTTCGTGCCTTTGTGAAACTAGGCCCTCTCTTTAACATCTATCATAAGACTTTACATAATCATGGGTGTTTTGATGTATAGATATCCAAAAGTAGCCACACTGCAACACTTTGTAAGCCGTTCAAGCTCCACTATGATGGCCACCTACCAATGAAGAGTGGCATGCTTGAAGAATGCTCATCATTTCCACTTCTGGAATACTTTGAAATATGATCCCATCAGCACAAATGCAAAATAAATATGGCGCATCCCAGAAGAACTGCTTGAGATCATGCATAAACCTTTGACGTTGTTGGTTGTTCAACTCAGGTGGCACTATATCACTCACCAAGTAGTTAGCATAGTCTGCAAACCAAGGTGTAAGATCATGTGAGGCTGCCAAAACTCTCTCATCAGCGAATGAGTCAATTATGTCAAGACCATCGTCAAACTTCACCATAACTTGATCTTCTAATCTAGAGAAATGATCAACTACTTGATTTTCTAACCCCTTTTTTATGACTCACATCAAAGTTGAACTTTTACAAGAGAAGTACCAATCTAATCAATCTGTGTTTTGCATCCTTATTGGCCACCAGATATTTCAGCGCCGCATGGTCTATGTGCACGATCACCTTTGCCCCCGATAAGTATGATCGTAATTCTTCAAAGGCAGAGACTAAGGCAAGCAATTCTTGTTCAGTAACTGTATAGTTTTTCTGGGTCACATTTAATGATTTGCTGGCATAATAGATTGGATGCAGAATTCTCTCCCTTTGTTCCACCGAAACCAGACCTAGTGCAACCCCACTTGCATCACATATTAGCTCAAATGGTTGTGACCAATCTGGAGCTACAATAATATATATTGTGTTCAGCCTTCTTTTCAATACTTCAAAGGTGCGCATGCATGCATCATCAAATAGAAACTTATCTTCTTTGTCCGACAACTTACACAAGGGTTGTGAGATCTTGGAAAAATCTTTTATGAAGAGGTGGTAGAATTCGGCATGGCCTAGAAAGCTCATAATACCTTCTACCGAAATTGGTGGTGGCAATTCTCTATAACCTCAATTTTTGCTTTATCCTCCTCGATTCCCTTGCTTGAAATCCTGTGGCCAAGTACAATGCCTTCTTTGACCATAAAATGGCATTTCTCCCAATTTAGCACCAAGTGACTTTCAACGCACCTTTCCAATACATCACAAAAATGTAACAAGCATTTTTCAAAGGATTGGCTAATAACACTAAAATTGTCCATGAACACCTCAATAGTGCTCTCAACCATGTCTGAGAAGGTAGACATCACACATCTCTGAAATGTTGTTGGAGCATTACATAGTTTGAAAGGCATTCTCTTAAATGCAAAAGTACCATAAGGACATGTGAAAGTCATTTTCTCCTGGTCCTCGGGTGCAACAACAATATGATTGTACGAGGAATATCCATCAAGGAAATAGTACCATCCATTCTCTACCAATTTGTTGAGTATCAGATCCATAGAGAGAAAATGATTTTTCTCAGTAGGAGCATTGAGATTTCTATAATCTACGCATACTCTCCATCCGATGAGTGGTTTCATAGGAATCAACTCGTTCTTCGCATTAGGCACCACTGTGATACCTCTTTTTTTTTAAAACGTACTGTACTGTACTTACCCACTCACTGTCGGCAATTGGGTAGATTATATCCATATCTAACCACTTGATGATTTCTTTCCTCACTACCTCTTGCATTGGGGGGTTCAACCTTCTTTGATTCTCAATACTCAAATTATAATCCTTGACTAGTTAAATATTGTGAGTGCATATCCCAGGGGACATGTGAATATTGTCTGCAATTGTCCCCCTAATGGCCCTTTTGAATTTCTTGAGAACTGAGACAAGGGCCTATGTTGGAGCCTCACTCAAATTTGTTGCAATGATGACAGGCAATGTACTATTCTCTCCCAAGTATGCGTATTTCAAATGCAGTGGTAATGCTTTCAACTCTAACTCTGGTGGGACTTCTACAGAAGGCTTAGTAGGTGGTATTTCCCTGTTGCATAAATCTAACTCCAACTTTGCTTGTCGCCTTGGCCCAAATGACACCCCAAGAGAATTTACCATCTCCTCATAATCAAGAATATTTTTAGCATCAAAATTCAGCAACACAGTGCCAACGGATCAACTCCGAGCCTTAATTCTATTGGGATCTCCAATTCACTGTCCTCACCCGTTGAGATCATTGAAATGACCTGGAACTCAGAATTCTTTCCATCATATTGATCCACTTGAAACACAGTTGCCTCTTCCCCAAATCATAAAGTGAGTAGGCTCTTTTCCATATCAACTAATGCTCGACCCGTGGCTAAGAAAGGTCTTCCCAAGATAATAGGCACTACAAAATCAACCTCACAGTCAAGTATAACAAAATCTGCAAGAAATATAAATTTTTCTACCTTTACCAGCACATCATATTGTATCCCCATAGGCTTTTTGACCGTTCTGTCTGCCATCATCAATCGCATCTTTGTAGGGACAAGGCTTCTAAACTCGAGCATTCTGAAAATAGTAAGAGGCATCAGGTTATGCTAGCCCCTAAATCACATAGAGCTTTAGCAAACTCATGCTCTCCTATAGTGCATGGTATAGTGAATGCACCCGGGTCTTCCCGCTTTTACACCAAAGACTTTGTAGTGATGACACTACAATGTTGAAAATTTTGCAAGAGGTCTTGGCTCACATTTTGCTTCTTCTTGACTAGATCTGGCATGCCCAGATATCTTCTCAAGATCTTCCATTTTGGGGATGTGTACTGACAATTTCTTAAGCATCGCCCCAAACTGCACAAACTTGCCTTCCTCCTTCCTCTTCCCAAGCCTTTGAGGAAAAGGAGGAAGGGGCCTTGGAAAGGTTTTTTATTTCATGAGTTGCTCTTCAATGTTATGTGACTTATTATCATCATGCACTCTGTTCCTATAATTTCCATTTTCAACCATTGGCATAAGGGATTCTACGGTGCTTTTGCTACTCCGGGTCATAACTGTCATGCAATGCCCTTTATTTGTAGGATTTTTAACTATATTGCTTAGTAATGTGCCCTTTTAGCATTGGTTCAACTGTGAACAAACTTGTCCAAATTGTTGTTCAAGTTGCTTAATTGCCACAGAATGAGACTCTATTTTCTTGTTAAAACTTGAAATATCTGCTTTCATTCCCTTTAAAGTCTCATCTTGGTGGTCGGCCCTCTTCAACAACTTTTCAAACATCTCTTCAATTCTGGAGTTGCTTGACCCTGAATCATGGTTGTGAGATGGCATATAAGGACCATTCCTATAGCTCTCTCTTCTTCCCCATTCGGCTTCTGGCACTCTTTCACTCTCATAGTATCTACCCTAGTTGTCTCTGTACACCCCATCACGGTCAAAGTTCCGATCTTGATTCTCGAACACTTGCCTCGAATAGTCCGAATTGGACCCTTGAGTATTGTTCCGGAAACCCGCCGCTTGGTTGCTTACAAAACATGCATCCTCATCAAAGAATGGATCATTATAGATGGGACCCTTCGGAGGTTAGTGGGTGACTGTCTTAACACTTGCTTGATTTTGCTTTAAAACCAAGTCCATACTTGTGTGAAGTTGAGCAAGTTGTTCCATGATCTCTTCGTTCACCTTTGTTTGCTTATTGTTGGCGTCGACCGCACAAGACGGTTTCATCACACTTCACTCTCGTTGACCCTATGCTCTATTTGTTTTGACCACTTGCTCCATCGTTGCGGCTATCAATAAAAAAGTTAGTCTAGAAACATGCCTCCCAATATTGTGTTGGCACAAGCATGACTATTCTCGTCAAGTGCCCGATAGAAAATCTCATCTAAGGCATCATCAACAATCTTATGATCAGGGACCATCCTCAAGCATTTAGTGATCCTCTCACATGTTGTGCTAATAGAGTCACCCGACAATTGCTCAAAGTTGTTGATTTGCACTTTGAACTTCAACTTTTTAGATCTTGGAAAATATCTTTCAAGGAATACTCTCTGAAGCTCAACCCAACTTGTAATAGTGCCCGGAGAAAGTTCAGATAACCATACAACTGCATTTCCAATCAATGATAGTGGAAACACCCTTGAACCAACAACATAAAGAGAAAGATTTTGTGTCCTCATGACACTCTTGAAAACAAATACCACATTTTGAAGATGACGGTGGGGATCCTCCGAAGGTAGCCCTGTGAAGAGTCCGCAGTTTTGGAGCATTTTGAGGAATCCACTCGATACTGTGAACTTAGTATCTCCCAGTAAAGGAGGCAGTACTATGGCACCGGTAACATCCATAGCCATAGGTTTCAATCAATATTGATTCCATCTATAAGCATTTTCATTGAAGTCCCTATGTTGTGGCCTGTTACCCCTTGGTTGTGGTTTCTTCCCTCTTCTTATATCCTCATTCGTATTCATATCCTCCTCAACCTCGATACGCTTATTCACTTGTGCCATTCTTCTTGGTAGTCAATGGATCTCCAAATTGAGCGGAGCTAAGGGATTACCTTGGCTCCTTGTGTTGGGCATACAACCTAGTACAACCTGCAAATAAAATAAATAACAAAAACAAAAACAAAAGTAAAATACAAGAGATTCTAAAAATCAACACTATAACTAACTAACATTGACTTAAAGTCAAAACCTAGTTGTATACCCTGGCAACAGTGCCATAATATTGAGTGATGTTAACGGTCCAATAAGAAAGTGGTCGCTATCGGCAATTAACCTAACCAAAGGTTAGGGTGAAATCCACAGAGAATATGGGGATTGACAACAAGAATCCACTACTAATCATTTCAAGCATAAATAACTAAAATCTCTAAATGGAAGGCTTTTATATGATTCAAGAACAAAGTAAAATACATACTAAACTATGATGCAAGGACACACTCAATTTTTGGGACAACTTGGGATTGTGTTCACCATGGTTTGTTGACTCGATTTCCTAGGCAGCATAACTATATTTGGAAATCCGCATGCAGGACGATAAGCTAGGTTCTTCCAGCCCTCTTATGAAGTTGAACGTTGAATTTTGCCATGGCGCTTGGTCAGCCACCATGGTTTGCCAACTAATCATTACCAATTGTCCCAGTCAATCTCCCCTTGGTCAGGTTTGGTAGATTAGACGAGAACACATCAATCAAATCCTGTCATCTACTTCCCTTTTCCTATTCGTCACTACCTTGGTTGGGATAGGGATAGTAGCTGAGGTTTGGTATTGGCCACCACCAAACTACAACAATAATGAAGGGAAATAGACAAAACATGCAAACCCCAATCATAGAAATTCAACAAACCTAGGTTATTACAAGTCAACTACCCATGATTCCCACAACCCCAAGTTATGGGTTCTTACTACTCATGGCTAAGGTAAAACAAGCAAATATGCTAGTACAAGACATATATGAGAGTTTTACCACAAGCACTGCGGAATATAGGTAACACAAGTTGCAAACCCAAAAGCTTGATTGATCAACAATGAATACAAAGCAAGATTTGCAATCCCCAAACTATGATGCAAAGACACACTCAATTTTTGGGACAACTTGGGATTGTGTTCACCATGGTTTGTTGACTCGATTTCCTAGGCAGCATAACTATATTTGGAAATCCGCATGCAGGACGATAAGCTAGGTTCTTCCAGCCCTCTTATGAAGTTGAACGTTGAATTTTGCCATGGCGCTTGGTCAGCCACCATGGTTTGCCAACTAATCATTACCAATTGTCCCAGTCAATCTCCCCTTGGTCAGGTTTGGTAGATTAGACGAGAACACATCAATCAAATCCTGTCATCTACTTCCCTTTTCCTATTCGTCACTACCTTGGTTGGGATAGGGATAGTAGCTGAGGTTTGGTATTGGCCACCACCAAACTACAACAATAATGAAGGGAAATAGACAAAACATGCAAACCCCAATCATAGAAATTCAACAAACCTAGGTTATTACAAGTCAACTACCCATGATTCCCACAACCCCAAGTTATGGGTTCTTACTACTCATGGCTAAGGTAAAACAAGCAAATATGCTAGTACAAGACATATATGAGAGTTTTACCACAAGCACTGCGGAATATAGGTAACACAAGTTGCAAACCCAAAAGCTTGATTGATCAACAATGAATACAAAGCAAGATTTGCAATCCCCAAAATGGGTATTCCAAGAGAAAATGATAAAGTAACTAAGAGACTAAGAAAAGATTCAAACGATGATGATAAAATGTCTCCCAGTCGAACTCTCTTTATAGAACCCTAACTTAAACTAGATATAGTATTTACAAAATAAACCTAGAATTTAAACAAAAAAGACAACTGGAAGCTGATAAGTCTAGTAGATACGAGTCGTAGGATGACCTACTAGTCGTAGTCAGGGTCTTGTATCAGGTTCTTAGCATATTGGACTAGACTAGTATGGCACAATGGTACGAGTTGCTTCTTGAGCTATGACTCATATATTCTTCTCGTAGTCTTGGCCTTTAGTTTTTCGTCCAATATTTTGGCTCTCTGATTCTTGCTACGAGTCACCTGTACGAGTTATAGTGCAACTTATGACTCGTAGGATGGCCTTGTAGGGTTGACCTCTACTTAGTAGATTTCAAAATTTTTGGTTTCTGTTTTTTTTAGGACACACCCTACGATTCGTAGCTTGGGATATAACTCGTATGTGAGCTCTTATGTCCTATGATTCAGCAAAATCTGCAACTTTTCTTCAAAATCATGCAAACGTAACTTTTCTGCAAGAACAACATAAAAACATATAAAAACCATAAAAAAGTCGCATTAAGAACTCACAAAATTCTTTGTTTTAACCATCAAATGTGCTATATTTTGATAGCACATCATGACACGGTGCATGTGGAAGCCCAAAGGGACCCCAAGAAAGCCTCTTAGCACATCATTACACATCCTTGGTCACGGTAGCAATTAAGCAACAATAATAAGAGTAGGAAAAGGGGAATAAGGGACTAAGGGACATCCTTCATATCATTAGAACATAGCAAGCTCAATAGAGTATGTCATGAGTACAACATAAGGTTCCAACAACACCTCTACTACATAGATAAGAGCAGGGGACCAAGACAAACAACCGGGCTCACCCCTCTTAGTCATAAGCATGCATTAATAGAAGAGTCTTAATACATAATATAGAATCATAGACTTCATTCCCATAAAGGAGGAGTCACCAACTAGCTTGGGAGACAATCGTACTAGCCACGTAGGGGAGGAGGATGATCAAGCAGGGCCCTGATTCCTACATGGTAACATCATGTAGGCATGCAGTATGTGTTAATACATTTGAATATACTAAGTATGTAGGAAGCAATGCAACAATAGATAAGCAACATAATCGAAATGCTTAACATAGGCAACGAATAAGCATATAACAAGATGGCAAGCATGGAAGATGTTCGAAGAAAATCATGCATACATACAACACCATATATGTGCAAGAAAAGATCATTATCATATGATAGGCGGATCATCTCACTGTACCACCCATGGTGATTGAGGTACAAACCTCTCAATTGGTTATCAAGGTACTAACCCCTTGAATGAGTAGTGGATCATCGCACTCTACCACCCATGGTGATTGAAGTACAAATCCCTCAACCTAGTTATCAAGGTACAAACCCCTTTACATGGTTAGTGGATCATCGGACCCTACCACTCATGGTGATTGGGGTTCAAACCCCTCAACCCAGTTACCCGACGCACAACCACCGAGTAGGACATGGTCACTTTCCAACACTAATAGGAGAATATCATGTACATACATTCCATTCATCATCCTAAAGTCATTCAACTCAAAACACATGCATTAGACCTTCAATTCCTCAAGAAATTATCATCATCAACATCATCAACATACCTCAGTGCCTCAAAAGGCTCCCTCTCATTGTAGGGTGAGGGGAGGTCGGATGTACGCAGCCTAAGGTCGCATCCTCAAGAAATTATCACCGGACATTTTATCAAACATTTGTTTTATGTGCAATGCTAGTGTAAAACCATGCAATTAAAAATTGGAATCACGCTTGAAAATTTGGTGTAAAACCATCAATAGTTACTTGACAACACCTTCAAGCATTATACATCAAAACCCTTCATCAAATCTAACAATAGATCATAGATTCATAGCTCAAAACATGCTAAAGCAAATCACAATTTCATGAAAGCCCAACATAGTGTGAAGTGAAATTGATAATAAGAAAGACCCAGGAGTAAATCAACTTTAAATCATGCAATTTTAGGTAAAAGGAAGCTTGGTTATCATGGGTGAAAGGAACCCATGAGAGAAAACCACAAATCTTAGCTTTGGAGAATCCTTGAAGAATATTGGAGATGGAAACTTTAAGTTTGGATGAGAACCTTAAGATCGGGATGAGTCTTGGGACTTGAAATTTAGAGTGAAATATTTGCTAAGTATTTGAGTGAATATTGGGAATTGTCTTGAATGATATGATGGTGAAATAAGGCTAAGTATAGGTATTTTCAGGCGTGCAAACACTTAGGGCCAAGACCCAAAAGTCATTGACCTAGATAGAAGAACATTGCTCAAAAATACACAGTATCCCGCCCTTAGTGCGTCGCGCCAGGGGCGCAAATGCACACTGGAAATCGCATTTTTGCAATTTTCAAATTTGTTGCTCTTAAACCGGGGTTAGGCCTATCGTCCACTAAATTTAACCCCCTAAGTAAGAATATGATGTTGGATTTTTGAAATTATGTACGGTATTTGAGATATATGGAAATTATGATTTCGGGCACTTTCGAGAAACATTTTCGAGTACTTTTTTGGGGTCATTTCGATATCTCCCCGTTGGGAACATTCGTCCCTAAATGTCAAAGAAATGTATATGAGAGATATAAACATGACAATTTCCTCCTACATAAGGAAGCAACAATGCACTTAAACGTCATTTCAAAAAACTCAACTTAAGTGTAAAATCATCATGAAGTTGTTAATTTAAACATGAATGTATGCAAATGTCATGGGTTGAACTTAGACTTGAAATCACATAAGGGACTTATGGATAACTTAGGCTTGAGTGGAGTGGAAAAGATAAGGATATCGCTTTTGCAAGTCCGCTTCGGCCTCCATGTAGCACTTTCAACTTGTTGATTCCTCCAAAGGACCTTAATGGAAGCCACATCCTTGTTCCTCAACCTCTTCACTTATCTATCAAAAATCTGAACCGGAACCTCTTCATAGGTCAAATTGTCTTAAACAACACCCACAACATCAAGGGGTACAGTAGTATTAGGGTGTCCCACACATGTCCTCAACATGGACACCTGAAAGACCGGATGAACCAAATCTATCTCATTAGGTATTTCCAACTCGTAAGATACCTTACCAATCATCCACATCGCACTATAAGGACTGACATATCTTGTACTCAACTTTCTGTTCTTACCAAAATGAACCACACCCTTCATGGTTGACACTTTCAAATAAACCTAATCACCAACTTTGAATTCAAGATCCCTTCTCCTCAGATCAGCATAGGACTTTTGGCGACTTTGGGTCGTCTTCAACCTTTCCCTAATCATCCTAACCTTCTCAAGAGATTGTATAACTAGATCTGGTCCCAACATAGCCGCCTCTCCAACTTAAAAACACCCAACTAGTGATCTACAACATCTACCATAGAGAGACTCAAAAGTAGCCATACCGTTGCTAGAATGATAGTTGTTATTTTAGGCTAACTCAATCAATAGTATATGGTCATCCTAACTACCATTAAGCTCCATTACACAAGCTCTAAGCATATCCTCAAGTGTTTAGATAGTTCGTTTTGCTTGGCCATCTGTTTGAGTGTGGAAGGTCGTATTACACTTAATCATTGCACCAAGACCCCTTTGGAAAGACCTCTAAAAATGTGGAGTGAATTGAGCTCCACGATCCGATATAATTGAAAAAGGAACCCGGTGCAACCTTACCCAGTCATGAATGTACAATCGAGCATAATCTTTATCCCCATATGTGGTCTTAACCGGTATAAAGTGAGCCGACTTTTTCATGCTATCAACCACAACCCAAATGGAATCAAACCCCTTACTAGTCTTGGGAAACGCAACCACAAAATCCATATTAATCTCTTCCCACTTTCAAGTAGGAATCTCTATGTCTTGGGCTAGGCCACCCGGTCGTTGGTGCTCGGTTTTGACTTGTTGACAACTGTGGCGACCCTTTCATACCTCCCCACTAATACACCTCTCTCAAATCTCTATACATCTTGGTAGAACCAGGGTGAATAGAAGAAGAAGAATTACAGCCTCATCAAGGAGCTTTTCTCTCAAGCTATCAACATAAGGCACACAACCTACCTTGGTATATAAGGGCACTATCTCCTCCTTGGGATAAAACCTCTATCATACCACCTTTTACCAATGCCTTCAACTTTAAGAAAGCGGGGTGAAGATCTTGCTTAGCTTTCACCTTCTCAAGAAATGAAGATTTATAACCATCATTTACAACAATAACACCATTATCAATCTCTTCCAAGCAAACCCCAATCGAGCCAACAGATGGACCTCCCTAACTCTATATCACTACCATCAACATGAGCTAGGCTACCCATAGACACCCTACTCAAAGCATCCGCCACAACATTACCTGTACCGGGATGATAGTGCACACTCATATCATAATCTTTAAAAAGTTCTAACCATCTTTGTTGTCTCAAGTTAAGATCTTTTTGAGCGAAGACATGTTGGAGACTCTTATAATTGGTTAACACATCAACATGCACCATATACAAATAATGACGCCAGATCTTTAATTCAAATACCATTGCAGCTAG
Source organism: Solanum medicagineum (assembly GCA_026153255.1). Lineage (NCBI taxonomy): Eukaryota > Viridiplantae > Streptophyta > Magnoliopsida > Solanales > Solanaceae > Solanum > Solanum medicagineum. Next base: position 19,431 of record JAPFFP010064776.1, on the reverse strand, counting down.
TTTAACATCATGAGTAGGATAAATCTTTTCATGCACATTGAGTTACCTAGAAGCATAGTTTATCACCTTACCATTTTATATCAACACGCAACCCAAACCAACCAAGGAAGGATCACAGGACACAACAAATCCATCTAGCCCTTCCGCTGGTGACAATATAGGAGCGGACACAAGCTTATCTTCAATGTTTGGAAAGTCTTTTCACACTCATTGGTCCACAAATATTTGGCTTTCTTTTGATTCAATTTTGTCATGGGAGAAGCAATAAAAGAGACCCCATTCACAAATCTCCGATAGTAACTCGCTGAGCCCAAGAAGCTCCTAATATCCGATGGGGTCAACGGTCTAGGATAATTTCTATTCACATCTATATTTTTAGGATCCACCTTAATACCATCCCCCGATACCACATGTCCTAGGAAGGCAACTTCTTTTAACCAAAATTCACATTTTTCATACTTGGCATACAACTTCTCTTCTCTCAATCATTGTAGCGCTGCCCTCAAATGACCCATATGCACCTCCTCACTATCAGAATAGATCAAAATATCATCAATGAAGACCACAACAAATGAAATAAGGTAGGGTTTGAAGATTCTATACATAATATCCATGAAGATGGTCGGTGCATTGGTCAACAAAAAGGACATCACAATAAACTCAAAATGCCCATACCTAGTCTGGTAGGCCATCTTAGGAATATCACACTCCCTCACCTTCACTTGATGATACCTGGAAAGAAAATCAATCTTAGAGTAGTGTCTAGCCGTTTGCAATCAGTAAAAAAATCATCAATCCTTAGAAGAGGATATATATTCCTGATGGTGACCCTATTAAATTGCTGGTAGTCAGTACACATTCCAAGAGAACCGTCCTTCTTCTTCACAAACAACACTAGAGCACCCCAAGGTGATTGGCTGGGCCTAATAAAACCCCTTTCCAACAAGTCCCTCAATTGCTCCTTCAACTCCATTACCTCCGCTGGGGCTATACGGTGAGGGAGAATAGAAATGGGTTGAGTGTCAGGGAGAAGGTCTATTCCAAAATCTATTTCCATTTTTGGAGGAACACCGAGAAGGTCATTTGGAAAGACATCAAGGAACGCATTTACCACCGGAACTGACTCTATGGGAAGGACCTTGGACTCCACATCCCTAACCCTAATAAGATGATTAAAATACCCCTTAGAGATCAACTTATGGGCTTTAATTCAAGAGATGAACCTACCTTGACCACAACATCATGACTCTCCCACTCAAGAATGGGTTCATTAGGGATTTGGAACTTGACTCTACGGGTTCTACAATCAATAGAGGCATAGTATGCATGCAACAAATCCATCCCAATAATGACATCGAAATCAACCATATCCAACTCAACAAGATCACAAGGCAATATTTTTTGCAAGATGAAAATGGTATAATTTCTATACAACTTCTAGCAACAATTGATGCACCAATAGGAGTACATACCTCATATGACTCACAAAAAAATTCGGGCTCAACATGAATCATTTTGGCAACAAAAAGGGTAACAAAAGGAAGAGTGGCACCCAGATTAATCAATGGATACACATCAAAATTTAAGACTTTTAACATACTTGTAACAACGTCGGGTACCTCATCAACCCCTAGCCTCCCATGTAAAGCATAAAACCAATTATGCCTTGGGGCACCACCTAGTTGACCATCCCTTCCCAAAGGAACCGTATTTTCACCTTGTGGAAGTACCTCCTTACCCTTATAGTGGTTACTAGGACAATCGATGTTTTTGTGACCAACTTCTCCACACCCAAAACATGCATTTGTATTTCTCAAACATGGGCCTTCATGACCCTTACCACATTTGGGACACAAATTATTAGGGACCACACCACCAACCCCTTGGGCCCTTGGGAAGTCATTGGAAAAACTCCTATTAGAAGCATGAAAAGACCCTTGACCTTGATGGAACTGACCACCCTTTGGACCTTAGAACTTTCCCTCAAAATAGGCCCTATTGGCCTCATTACCTCTCCCTTTCCTTCTCCATTTGTTCGGTATAGATCATCAAATGGGATAAATCCATATCATTAATCAACATAGCAGACTGGCATTCTTCACTTACCAAATCAAAAACACCCATTACAAATTTATTCATTCTAGACATTGAGTCGGCAACCAAGTGGGGGCATATTTTGAAAGTTGGTTGAGCTTGAGGGCATACTCCCTCACACTCATAGAAACTTGTTTCAACTTCATAAATTCCACCAATTTGGATTCCCTAAGCTCAAGAGGGAACAGTTGGTTAAGAAAAGCTGCGTTGAACTCCTCCCAAAGCACCACATTATTGATTCTCTACTCCTCGTTCAATTGATTGGACCATATTTGTGCTACCTCTTTGAGTTGGTAGGCTGCCAACTCCACCTTATCCTCTGACTTCACACCCTTGATAGCCAATACCTTGTAGACCTCATCAATGAACTCATAAGGGTGCTCATCAACCCAAGACCCATAGAACTCTGGGGGATTCATCCTTATGAAGTCTCTTACTTGAGATGTCAGTGTAGGAGTATGAGGGGCTTATGTCCCTTGGTTGGCTTGGTTAGCCACAACTTGCGCAAGCAAAGTCAAAGCATCCCGGAGCTCTCTATGCGCTGGTTGCCCCTTGGGTGTGCGGGCACTCCTTCGTCTTGTATTAGGCATGATCTAGCATAGTAAAGGACAATAGTTGGGGGGAAGACCATACCTCAACTCAAAGGTATGATGTAGAGTAAGAAGAAGGGAAACATTTCCTAAACGCCTCATAGCCTCTTGCTCATAGTCGTGGTGTATAACACAACCATGAGCAAGCCTATAATCGACGCGGTATGTTAGATACCGCAGACTATTACCAACCTAGTGCTCTGATACCATGTTTTTCATGACTCAAGCCTAGGGCCTAGACGTGACATGATGCATGGGGAAGCCAAAAGGGACCCCAAGTAAGCCTCTTAGAACATCATTATAGATCCTTGGTTGCGGAAGCAATTAAGCAACAACAATAAGAGTAGAAAAAGGGGAATAAGGGAATAAGGAACATTCTTCATATCATAAGAACATAGCAAGCTCAGTGGAGTATAGCATAAATACAACATAAGGTTCGAACAGTACCTCTACTATATAGATAGGAGTGGGGGACCAAGACAAACTACTGGGCTCACCCCTCTTAGTCATAAGCATACATCCATAGAAGAGTCTTAATACCTAACGTAGAATCATAGACTTCATCCTCGGAATGGAGGACTCACCAACTAGCTTGAGAGACAACCGTACTAGCCACGTGGGGGAGAGGATGATTAAGTGGGTCTCTGGTTCCTACATGGTAACATCCTGTAGGCATATAGTATGCGTTATTATGTTGGAATGTACTAGGTATGTAGGATGCAATGCAACAATAGATAAGCAACATAAACGAAATGCTTAACATAAGCAGTGAATAAAAAAATAGTAATATGGAATGCATAGAAGATGCTCGAAGTAAATCATGCTTACATATAACATAATACATGTGCAAGTAGAGACCATTATCATATGATTGGTGGATCATATCACCATACCACCCATGGTGATTGAGATACAAACCCTTCAATTGGTTATCAATGTTCAAATCCCTTGATTGGTTGGTGGATCATCGTACCCTATCAACCATGGTGATTGAGGTAGAAACCTCTCAACTCGATTTTCAAGGTAAAAAACCCTCGATATGGTTAGTGGATCATCGCACCATACCACTCATGGTGATTGAGGTACGAACGCCTTAACTCGGTTACCCGACGCACAACCCCCGAGTAGGGCATGGTCACTTTCCAGCACTAATAGGAGAACAACGTGTATGTACGTTCCATTCATCATCATAAAATCATGCAAATCATAAGACATGCATTAGACCTTCAATTCCTCAAGATATCATAACCGAACATTTTATCAAACACTTGATGGGTGTTATCATGCTAGAAAATTCAGTGTAAAACCATCAATAGATACTTGGTAACAGCCTCAAGCAATATAAATCAAAACCCTTCATCAAATCTCACAATAGATCTTAGATTCATAGCTCAAAACATGCTAAAACAATCATAATTTCATGAAACTCCTGCATAGTGTGTAGTCAAATTCATAAAAAGTAAGACCCATGAGTAAATCAACTTTAAATCATGGAATCTTAGGTAAATGGAAGCTTGGGCATTATAGGTGAAAGGAATCCATTAGAGAAACCCACATACCATAGTTTTGGAGAATCCTTGAAGAAGATTGGATATGGAAACTTGAAGTTTGTATGAGAACCTTAAGATCCGGATGAGTCTTGGGACTTGAAATTTGGAGTAAAATATTTGTCTAAGTGTTTGAGTGAGTATTAGGAAATTTCTTGAATGCTATGAGGGTGTTATAAGGCTAAGTATAGGTACTTTCATGCATGGGAACATTTAGGCCAAAGACCAAAAGGTCTTGGACCGAGATAGAAAAAATAGTGCACAAAAATACAAAGTAGCGCACCCTTGAAACGTCGCGCTTGGGGCACGAATGCACATGGGAAATCATATTTTTGCGATTTTTAACTTTTCCTATGGTTGCTCTTAAATCAAGGTTAGACCCATTTTCCACTCAACTTTCCCCTTTAAACAAGAATATGAATTTGGATTGTTGAAATCACACATGAATTTTGAGATATATGAAAATTACGATTCTGGCACTTTCTAGGCACATTTTCGTGCACTTTTTGGGGTTGTTTCAAAAAGTACCTACGATGTTTCATCTTGAACACCATGTTGAAGGTGTCCCATGCCTCAATGACCTTGTTGAGAGGCTGCAATGTCTCAATCACCTTGACGAGGGGGCGTCAAGCATCGGTTGCCTTGTTGAGGCGTTGTCAAGCCTCTATCCCCTTGTCGAGGGGGTGCCAAGCCTCCATTGCCTTGTTGAAGGGGTACCAAGCCTCAATCAACTTATCAGGGGATGGTATAACCATACTACAAATTGAGAGGTATATATCTCAATCACCTTTAAAGAGGGTGGCATGCCTTGGAGTTCGAGTAATAGTTTCATTGGTCTATGATGATGGTCTCTTCCTATACATGTAATATGTTGTATATTAGAATGTTTTACTTCATACATTTGTCATGCATTTCATGTTGTTATTACTCTTATCCCTTGCATATTATTAAGCCTTTTTACTAGGTTGCCTATATCTTGTTGTATTTCATCCTACATACATAGTACATTCAAATGTACTAATGCATACTCTATGCCTACATGATGTTACCATGTAGGAACCAAAGCTCTGTTTGATCGTACTCCTACTCCACATAGCTAGTATTATCTCTTGAAGCAAGCTTTAGTGAGTCCTCAATTCCGAGCATAATATCTATTGATCTCACACTATGTAAAGACTATTTTCTTTTGTTGGATGCTTATGACTATGATGGTGAGCCCGGAAAGTGTCATGGCTCCCACTCGATTTCATGTTTAGATGTCTGGTTGGACAATTAATGTGATTATGCTTTGAATTTTGACTCTTCTATGCTATACAAGTATTAAACATTTTCCTTTAGCCCCAATTCCCCTTATTTATATCTATGTTGTTGATATCTTGCATCCACAACCAAGGATGTGTGTATGATATGCTAAAAGGCTTGTTTGGGGTCTCTTCGGGTTCCCCATTTGTCGTGCCATGTTTAGGACCTAGTTTGGGTCGTGACAGTATGAGCTACTCAAGTCATGTTTTTCATGTTACGACTAAATTATGATTATTTAAAGTATTTCGTGGGATTATACTTAGCATCGATTTAGGCTTAAGATGAGGGCTCGGCTCAAAGGGTCTTTATATAAAGTCTTAGTCTCTAAACCATGTGCCACCGCAAGTTATACATGATCTCCTTTATGGCTTTCTAGTGGATCCATCTAGGTATACCACACCTTGTTGAGGGAATGACATGCATCAATCACCTTGACGAGGGGGTGACATACCTCGGACTATTCATTGCATGGCTACGATGGCAAGTAGACCATAACTTTTCGAGGCAGTGATATACCTCAATAACCTTTTTGAGGGGGTGACATGCCTCAATCACCTTACCAAGGGGTGGCATGCCTTGGATTCCAAATAGTAGATAGCGTGGTCTATGTCGGTTAAGGTCTCCTCCCACACATGTATCATGTACTATGCAAGTTGTATGTTTTACAAGCATGTTTTACTACACACATTGATCATACATGCCATGTTGAGATTTTTTATATCTATTGCTTAAGATTTTGCATTTTGACTGTATTAGCTTATATCTTGTTGCATTGCATCCTGCATATTTAGTACATTCAAACGTACTAACACATACTCTATGCCTACATGATATTACAATGTAGGGACCAGAGCACTTTTTTATCATCCTCCACGTGGCTAGTTGATACTTTAGAGATAAGCTATGGTGAATCCTCAAGTCAAAGGACACTATCTACACTATTCTTGCTATCTTTAGACTTCTTATGTTGAATACTTATTATTATAAGGGTGAGCCCAGGAAGTGTCTTGGCCCCCACACCATTCTAAGTTAGAGGTGTTGTTGGATATTATGATGTATTATGCTATGACCATCACTCCTTTATTGATTTTCTGAATAACAAGACTTCACTTAGTACCGCTTCCCTTTTTTATAACTTGTAATGCTTATTTTGCTTCTGTGACCAACGATGTGTGATTGATATGCTAAGAGGCTTGTTTGGCGTCCCTTTGGGTTCCGCATTCACCGTGTCACGTCTAGGCCCTAGGCTTGGGTCGTGACAATAAACTGCTCTACGGGTTGTAGAAGGGTGTCGTAGACTTGAAGTCAAAAATTCCTGCAGCACTGTACGAGACCCTGACTACGGGCCGTGGAATGCAATACGACCCAGCCGTAAGTACTTTCGTAAGGCATGCCAACCCAGATATTCTATTATGTTTAGGACATATATTTAATAAATATTATAAATAGGATTTTTAGGTATTTTTCAGACATTTTTGTATAGTACAAAGAAAACTCATAATTAGAGAGAGAAAATAGTTAGATTACATTGTAGAATATTGAGAACACTTGCTCTTTGATTGTATCTATAATCATGTCATTCTTTGTGAAGTTGGATTTGCTTTTTCTTAATTCAATTATGTAAGTGCTCTTTTATATTATTCAAAATCATAAGTCTTGCATCTACACAAAGTATGAATAGCTAAATCCACAACTAGTATTGTGTTCCTGGAAAGCAATGACAAACTAACAAGGTAAAACCGGATAATTCATAAATATTTGAAAGTGTGCATACATGTATTAATTAACTCTCTTTATTTTGCGTGTTTTCTGATGGTAGCCAACATTTGAACTTGTCTAGTCTTACTGACTTGACCAAGGCAGTAATGAATAAGAAAAGATATTAATTAACAGTATTCAATTAATATGTTCTCGTCTAATAAACCAAAAGGGGCCATGGGGAGGTTGTACTAGGGCTAATAGGTAAGGATTAGTAATGCACACTATGGAGCTATGCCAAGTCATATAGTGAAATTTGCCTCTCGCCTTTGACCAAAGGGCTTGGTGAACTTCACTTATCGTCTAGCATGCTACCCAGTAGAAAAGAATTATGTTATCTGGCTATACTATGTTAGGGAATCATGGGGAATAAAATATCGTAACTTCTCTCCATATTTATTTAACTCTTTTGTTGTTAGGTTATTTCTCCATAGATTATTGCAAAACCCCCCTTTGGCGAAGTAAGTCGGTTAACTGCTTAAATTGCACTAATTCAATTCTCTTGAGCCTACAGATTCCCTTAGGTTCGACCCTAACCTTTGTTAGGTTCTATTTCTTGACAACACCGCTTTATCCTAAAAAAAGAGGTGTAACTTGGGCGTTATTATGATTTTCTAGCTATTGCCAGGGAATACGGCTATACTTAGTTAATTCATACTAATTTGGGTATTAATCCTTATTTACCACATTTTATGTTTCTGATGTTTTTGTTTTCTTTATAGGGTGTAAGTGTAGTGTATTCCCAACACATGAAGTCGAGTAGACTCTTGACTATGTTCAACCTAGAGATGCATAGAATGTTGAGGAGAACAGCCCAAGATAATGCCAATGCAGGTCTGGACAAGAACAAGAATGAGAATGTTGATCATGAGAATCCACCTCCTCTTGAGGACATTGCTCCACAACCTCTAGATTTCAATGCCAATGCTTACTAGTGAAATCAATACACGCTGAGTCCTATTGCCATGGAGGTTACGGGAGCTATTGTTTTACCACCACTACTGTTTGACACAAAGTTTGTAGTCTCGAGTGGACGGCTTCAGATGATGCAGAACTATGGGCTAATTGCTGCTTTACCATCGAAGGATCCTCATAGTCATCTACACAATGTAGCATTTGTCTGGAAGAGTGTGATGGGAACATAGAATCTATCTATGGATGCTTGAAATGACCCCAAAAAGTGCCGAAAATGTGCCTCGAAAATACCCATAATCGTAATTTTCGTATATCTCAAAATCAATGCATGATATCTAAATTCATATACTTGATCAGGGGGAAAAATTGAGTGGACGATGGGTCTAACCCTGATTATAGAGCAACTGTATCAAATGTTGAAATTCTGAAAATTTTGAATTCCACTGTTGATTCGTGACGATACCGCGACGCGCAGCCAACGCGGACCGATGTTATTTCATGCCAGTTTTTTTATCTCCGTCCAAGGTTTTTGGGTCTTGGGCTTAAGCCTTCCCATGAGTAAAAACACCAATACCTAGGCATATTTCACCATCATATCATACAATACATTCCTCAATACTCTCTCAAACACTTAGACAAATATTTCACTCAAAATTCAAGTGCCAAAATTCATCCCAGATATTAAGGAATTCACTCAATCTTCAAGTCTCCATTCGAATCTTCTTCAAGGAATTCTCTAAAATTAAGATATGTTGGTTTCAAGCAATGGGTCCTTTCACCTGTGGTGCCCAAGCTTCCTTTCTACATAAATTTCTTATTTCTCAGTTGATTTACTTATGGGTCTTACTTACTAAGAATTTTACTATGAACTATGTTGGGGTTTCATAAATTTGTGACTTTTTAAGCATGTTTTGTGCTATGAATCCATTATGTGTTTTGATGAGGGGTTTTGATGTAGCTTGCAAGAGAGTATTACCAAGTGTTGGTGGGTAGATTTACTTCAAGTTTTCTTGCATGGTTTCACTCTTGAATTTCATGGTTTTACATTAGCATTACACACCCACCAAGTGTTTCATAAAATGTCCGGTTTTGGATTTTTGAGCTATTGATGATCTATTGTATGATCTATGGCTTGAATGACTTTAAGACGATGAAAGAAAGGTACATATGTGTTAATTTCATGGAAAGTATATATAGTACTCTGAGTTGACCATACCTAGTTAAGGAGGGGTATATTGCCTCAATTATCTTAATTGGGGGTGGTATGTTGATTAACCAATTGAAGGGTTGATACCTCAACCACTTTGGATGGTGGGTGATCATGCCTATCAACAAATTGGGTGGTTGATCTCTCAATCACTTAGGACAGGGGTGGTCATGTAGTCAACCAATTGAGGGGTTGATACGTCAATCACCAAGGATGGTAGGGTGTAACAACCATCAATAAATTGAGGTGTTGATTCCTCAATCACTTCCAAGGGGTGGTCTACCTTAGACTTACTAACTCTGCTTGGTTTATGAAGATGGTTATTTCTTGCAAATGTACTATGTTTCTATATAAGCATGTTTACTTCAAGCATTGATCATGCATGCCATGTTCTTAATATACTATCTCTGCCTAAGGATTATGCATTTTGATTATGTTGTCTATCTATTGTTGTGTTATATCCTACATACTTAGTACACTTAAATTAACTAATGCATACTCTATGCCTACATGATGTTACCATGTAGGAACCGGAGCTCCTCATGATAATACTCATCCTCCCCATGGCTAGTACTATCTTATCAAAGCAAGTTTGGTGAGTCCTAAACTCCGGGATGATATCTCTTATTCGTATTCTATGTAAAGACTCTTATTATCTAATTTTATGCTTTTGACTTTGAGAGTGAGCCTGGAAAGTTGTCTTGGCTCCCGCTCCTATTTATGTATTAGAGGTATTGCTAGAACCTTATGATATGTTGATGCTTTGCTATTGGCTTGTTATGTCCTATGGTTTCGACGATATCCCTTAGCCCATATTCCCTCTTTTACTATATCTTCTTGTTCTTTTATTGCTTCCGCAACCAAGGATGTGTGACGATATGCTAAGAGGCCTGTTTATATCCCTTTGGGTTCCCCATTAATCGTGTCATATCTAGGCCTTACGCTTGGGTCATGAAAAACTTTGTATCAGAGTACTACTAGGTTGTTAATGGTCCACAGCAACCAACATACCACGTTGATTAGAGTCTTATCATGGTTGTGTTATGCACCACAACTATGAGTAAGAGGCTATGAGACATTTTAGGAAATGTTCCCCTTCTTCATGATTACGTAGTGCTATAGAAGTTAGGTATGGTTTCCCCTCTAACAAGTGTTCTTTGCCACTTTAGATCATGCCTAACACAATAAAAAGAAGACCCCACACTCTCGAAGAAAAACTGGTTCATGAAGAGCTTCGGGATATTCTCACTTTGCTAACTCAAGCCATGGTAGCAAGTCAACCAAGGGGTCCAATCCCCTCATGCTCCTACTCCAGCATCTCGGATGAGGGACTTTATAATGATGAATCCACTAGAGTTCAATGTGTCTAAAGTGGATGAGGACCCTCAAGAATTTATTGATAAGGTATACAAGGTATTGGCTATCATGAGGGATAGATCAGAAGAGAAGGTGGAGTTGGTGGCATGCTAACTCAAGGGGGTGGCCCAAATGCGGTACATTCAATAGAAGGAGGAGATGGGAAACAACAATGTGATCCTTTGTGAGCAGTTTAAGGCATCGTTTCTCAACCGTTCTTTCCTCTTAAGATTAGGGAGGCCAAAATGATGGAGTTCATGAATATGATGCAAGGATCTATGAGCGTGAAAGAGTATGCCCTCAAATTCAACCAACTCTCTAAATATGCTCTACACTTGGTTGCTGACCCAAGGTCTAAGATGAATAAGTTTGGTGATGGGTGTTTCCGATTTGGTGAATGAGGAGTGTCATGCCACTGTATTGATTAGTGAGATGGATTTGTCCCTCCTAATGACTTATGCCAAACAATTGGAAGGTGGAAAGATGAGGAAGATGAGGAATAGTGAGGCCAAGAGGGTCTGTTTTGATGGTATGTTCCAAAGTCCAAGCCTTAGGGGTCGCCGGTTTCATCCAGGCCAAGGGTCTTCTGATGCTCCTAATAGAAGGTTTTCCAATGACTACCCAAGGGCCCAAGGTGATGGTGGTGTGGTGCCCAATACTATGTGTCCAAAGTGTGGTAGGAGTTATGGTGGCCTATGTTTGAAGGATACCAATGCTTGTTTTGGTTAATGTGAAGTGGGGCATAAGGTGATGGATTGTCCACATATTTACAACAAAGGTAAACATATTCGTCCACAAGGCCAGGGTGGAAATGCGGTACCTTTGGTGAGAGGAGGCCAACAAGGTGGTGCCCCAAGGCACAATCGTTTCTATGCTTATCATGAGAGGCAGGGGTTGATAAGGTTTCTGATGTCGTCACCAGTATGTTAAAAGTATTTGATTTTGATATGTATGTATTGATTGACCCTGTTGCCAATCTTTCTTTTGTTACCCCTTTTGTTGCCAAAAAGTTCCATGTTAAGCCCGAAATATTGTGTGAGTCTTATGAGGTGTCTACTCCCGTTGGTGCATCGGTTGTTGTTATAAAGGTCAATAGAAATTGTTCCGTTTGCGTTTTGCATAGAATATTGCCTTGTGATCCTTTTAAGTTTGATATGGTGGATTTTGATGTCATTCTCGGGATGGATTGGTTGCATGCATATTATGCCTCTATTGATTGTAGAACTTGTAGGGTGAAATTCCAATTCCCAAATGAGCCCATCTTTGAGTGGGAGAGTCATGATGTGGTGGTCAAGGGTAGGTTTATCTATTTCATTAAAGCCCAAAAGTTGATCTCTAAGGGGTGTCTCTGTCATGTTGTGAGGGTTAGGGATGTGGATTTTAAAGTCCTTCACATAGAGTTGGTTTCGGTGGATAATGATTTTCTATATGTCTTCCCTAGTGAGCTCCCCGGTGTTCCTCCCAAAAAGGAAATAGACTTTGGTGTAGACCTCCTTCCCGATACTCAACCTATTTCTATTACTCCTAACTGTATGTCCCCGGCGGAGTTGAAGGACTTGTAAGAGAAATTAAATGACTTGTTGGAGAAGGTTTCTATTAGGTCTAGGTAATCACCTTGGGGTGCACCGGCGTTGTTTGTGAAGAAGAAAGATGGTTCTGTTAGAATGTGTATTGATTACCGGCAACTTAATAGGGTCACCATAAAGAATAATACCCTCTACCAAGGATTGATGATCTTTTTGACCAACTTTAAGGGGCTAGTCACTTCTCTAAAATTGATCTTAGGTCCGGGTATCACTTTTGCTGAGGGAGTGAGACATTCCCAAGACGGCCTTCCAGACTAGTATGGGCATTATGATTTGTGGTTATGTCTTTTGGATGACAAGTGCACCGCCTATCTTCATGGATCTTACGAATAGGGTCTTCAAAGCCTATCTTGATTTGTTTGTCGTGATTTTCATTGAGTATATCTTGATCTACTCTTATAGTGAGGAGGAGCATGTGGGTCATTTGAGGGTGGTGCTACAACAATTGAGGGAAGAGAAGTTGTATGCTAAGTATGAGTGTCAATTTTGGTTGAAAGAGGTTGCTTTTCTAGGTCATGTGGTGTCGGGGGATGGTATTAAGGTGGATCCTAAGAAAACTGTAGTGATTAGAAATTGGCCTAGACCTTTGACTCCATCGGACTTTAGAAGCTTCTGGGGCTTTGGGGGTTTATTACCGGAGGTTTTTGAATGGTTTCTCTTCTATTGCTTCTCCTATGACTAAGTTGACCCAAAAGAAGACTAAATTTGTGTAGACCGATGAGTATGAAAAGAGTTTCCAAACTATGAAGGATAATCTTGTCTACGCTCCTATCTTGTCTCTACTAAAAGGGTAGGAAGGGTTTGTTGTGTATTCTGATGCCTCCCGGATTGGTTTGGGTTGTGTTTTGATGCAAAATGGCCAGGTGATAACCTATGCTTCTAGACAACTCAAGGTGCATGAAAAGAGATATCCTACTCATGATCCTGAATTGGCCGCGTGGTGTTTGCTTTAAAAAATTTTGCATCAATATTTGTATGGGGTGTATCTTGATGTGTTTACCGATCATTAGAGTCTCCAATATGTGTTTCCTCAAAAAGATCTCAATTAGACGCAACGAAGGTGGTTAGAACTTCTTAAGTACTACGATATGAGAGTACATTATCACCCCGCTAAGGCTAATATTATGGCCGATGCTTTGAGTAGGGTGTCTATGGGAAGCATAGATCATGTTGATGATGGGGGCAAAGAGGTGTCTAGAGAGGTTCATTGGTTGGCTAGATTGGGGTTGGGTTGGAAGAGATTGGTAATGGTAGTATTGTGGTCGTTGATGGTTCAAAATCTTCCTTGGTTTATGACGTAAAAGCAAAGCAAGATCTTGACCACTCCTTTTTAGAATTGAAGGCCTTTGTGAGAGAGGGCAAGGTGGAGGTTTTCTCCCAAGGGGGAGATAGTGCCCTTAGGTTCCAAGGTAGCTTTTGTGTGCCTAGTGTTGATGGCTTGAGAGAGAAGATATTTGATGAGGGTCATAATTCTTCCTATTCTATTCACACCAGTTCTACCAAGATGTATAGATATTTGAGGGATGTGTTTTTGTGGGGAGGTGTGAAGAATGACATTGCCAAATTTGTATCAGGTTGTCGTAGTTGCTCGCAAGTAAAAGCTGAACACCAAAGGCCAGGTGGCCTAACCCAAGATATAGAGATTCCTACTTAGAATTGGAAGTAAATTAACATGGATTTTGTGGTTAGGTTGCGGAATACTAGGAAGGGTTTTGATTCTATTTGGGTTGTGGTTGACAGGATAACCAAGTTGGCTCATTTCTTACCGGTTAAGACCACTTATAGGGCTGAAGCTTTGCTAAATTGTACATTCATGAGTTGGTGAGATTGTATGGGATTCCCTTGTCTATCATATCGGATCATGGTGCTCAATTCACTTCGCACTTTTGGAGGTCATTCCAAAGGGTTCTTGGGACCAAGGTAAAGTGAGGTACGACATTTCACCCTCAAATGGATAGCCAAGACGAAAGAACTATCCAAACTCTTAAGGATATGCTTAGGCCTTATTTTTTGGAGTTTAAGGTAGTAGGTATGAATGTCTTCCATTGATTGAGTTTTCTTACAACAATAGTTATCATTGTAGCATTGGTATGGCTCCTTTTGAGGTTCTCAATGATAGACATTGTAGGTCCCCATTTGGATGGTTTGAGGTATAGGAAATGGCTTTTTTGGGTCCAAATCTTGTTGTGGAGGCTATGGAGAAGGTAAAGTTGATAAGGAAAGGCTTGAAAATAGCCCAAGTCATCAAAAGTCCTATGCTTATGTGAGGGGAAGGGAACTTGGATTTAAGCTTGGTGATTGGGTCTATTTGAAGGTCTCACCCATGAAGGGTGTGGTTCATTTTGGTAAGAAAGGAAAATTTAGTCCAAGAGTTGCTGGTCCTCATAGAGTGTTGAGAAGGATTTGTAAAGTGGCGTATGAGTTGGAGTTGCCTTGTGAATTAGACTTGGTTCATCTGGCCTTTCATGTGTCTATGTTGAGGAAATGTGTGGGTGGCCCAAATGCTATTATCCCATTTGATGTTGTGGTTCTTTCTAAAGAAAACCTGACTTATGAAGAGGTTCCAGTAGAATTCTTGGATCGAGAAGTGAAGAGGTTGATGAAAAAGGATGTGGCTTCTATTAAGGTCCTTTGGAGGAATCAACAAGTCAAAAGTGCTACAAGGGAGGCTGAGGCGGAGATTCAAAAGCGATATCCCTATCTTTTCCATTCTACTCAAGCCTAAGGTACTAAGTGTAAGTCCCCTATGTGATTTCAAGTCTTATATTTAAACCCCTATGTCATTCGCATGCGTTCATGTTTATGTTAAAAAGTTCATGGTGATATTGACACTTACGTTGAGATTCTTAAAATGATGTTTAAGTGCATTGTTGCATTCTTGTGTGGGATGAAATAATCTTGCTTATTTCTCTTATATATGTTTCTTTGACATTCAGGGATGAATATTCCCAAGGGGGAGATATTGAAATGACCCCAAAATGTGCCTGAAAATGTGCCTCAAAAATGCCCATAATTGTAATTTTCCTATATCTCAAAATTCGTGCGTGATATCAAAAATACAACTTTATATTCTTTATCGGTTGGCAAAATTGGGTGGGAAATGGGTCTAATCCCAATTTTAGAGACACCATATCAAAGCTGAAATTCCAAAATTAGGAATTCTAGAGTTGATCCGCGATGGTACCGTGACGCGTAGCCATCGCGGATCAGTGTTATTCTGTTCCAGTTTATTATCTGGTCCAAGGCTTTCGAGTCATAGTCCTAAGCCTTCCCATATGTAAAGACACCTATACCTAGACATATTTCACCTTCATATTATACAAGACAGAAAAGGCCCCAAAAAGTTCTCGAAAACGTCCCTCGGAAGAGCTCAGAATCTTGTTTTCCTTATATCTAAAAATCCATTTGGAATTTCAAAAATACAACTCCAGCTTCTTCTTCAAGGGTATAAATTAGGGTGACAAGGTTCTAACCTCAAATTTAAAGCAAAGGACTCAAATTATGAAATTTCACTTGGTGCGATTTCTAGAGAGCCTCTGCGTCCTCTCCGAGAAGTGGAGACATGTTATTTCTGCACTGTCTTTTCCTAGTTCTCCTAGATTTTTCTTATTGTTGGACCTAAGTTTTTCCAAGAGTATTTTCACCTATACTTAGCCTTATTTCACCCTAATATCACCCAAAACATTACCCAATATTTCCCCAAACACTTAGACTCATTTTTAACCCTAAATTCAAGTCACAAACTCAAGAACTATCTCAATGATTTCTTCAAGGATCTCAACCAAGCTTCAAATCTCCATTAGTCAAGAGCTTCATAAAAGCTAAGGTATGTGGTGTTGAACCATTGTTTCCTTCCACCAATGGTGCCTAAACCCTATTTTTACTAATAATTCATGATTTAAAGTTGATTTTACATGTGGGTCTTGTATATTGACAAATTTACTGCGCTGTGATTTTAGTTCATCAAAGTATGGTTGTTTTAGCATGTTTTGAGATTCAAATCTTGTATCTAATGTTGGATTTGATCAGGGGTTTTAATATGAATGTCTAGGGGGTGTTGCAAGGTGTTGATTAAATATTTTACCACTCATTTTCCTACATGATTTCATCTCCAAATTGTATGCTC
Source organism: Solanum medicagineum (assembly GCA_026153255.1). Lineage (NCBI taxonomy): Eukaryota > Viridiplantae > Streptophyta > Magnoliopsida > Solanales > Solanaceae > Solanum > Solanum medicagineum. The sequence continues at coordinate 2,950 of JAPFFP010064776.1, read as the reverse complement.
TTTTACCTCCATTACACACCAACAAGATGTTTGATAAAATGTCCGGTTATGTTTTCATGAAGAATTGAAGGTCCAAATCTAAGATATGATATGAATGATGTTATGATGATTAAATGTTCTTAAGTACATGATTATGCCTACATGACATATTGCATTATAGAGATTATGATGAATCCTATATGAAGTGTTGCATAGACCATGCCCGATCCGGGGGGACAAGAGCCTAGGCAACCTACAATGAGGGTTAATACTCATCTCCACCAGGTTGACAGGGTGGCATCGTCATCAACCTAGAATGAGGGTCAATACTCATCTCCACCTAGGTGATAGGGTGGCAACATCACCAACATAGAAAGAGGGTTAATACTCATCTCTACCTAGGTGATAGGGCGGCAACATCACCAACCTAGAATAAGGGTTAATACTCATCTCCACCTAGGTGATGGGGTGGCAACATCACCAACCTACCAAGGGGTTCGTACCTTCTAAAGCTAGCTTTTTCTCACCTTTACGTATGATATTCTATGTGAGCATGGATTATCTAAGCATGTTTTACTTATGCATTGATCATACATGACATATTGCTATATCATGCATATTGCCTATTGTTATGCATGTTGATTATGAAGCTTGACTCTTGTTGCATTGCATCCCATATACTTAGTACATTTGAATGTACTAATGCATACTCTTGCATACATGATATCACCATGTAGGAACCAGTGCCCAAGTTGATTATTCTCCTCCACGTGGCTAGATAGTGTTATTCCAAGCTTGCTGGTGAGTCCTCCATTTCTGGGAATTTGGTTTATGTTTTTCTCTTATATATGTATTGAGACACTATCTTATGTTCTATTTAACTATAAAGCTGAGCCCAGTCTCTTTGTCTTAGCCCCCGCTCTATCTGCGTATGGACATTTTGTGTCTTTATGTATGATCTTTGACTCTTGACTCTTGATTATGGCATTTATGCAAGCTTACCCTTAGTCCCATTGTCCCTATTCTCAATCTATATGTTTTTGTATGCTTCCACGACCAAGGATGTGTAATGACAACTTAAGAGGCTTGTTTGGGGTACATTTCGGTTCCCCATTTGTTGTGTCACATCTAGTCCCTAGGCTTGGGTAGTGAAAAACTTTGTATCAGAGCATCAGGTTGACAGATCCTTGGGGTTCAACACACCGCGTCGATTAGATTCCTATTCATGGTTGTGAAGCATGACATGAACATGACTAGGACACTATAAGGCATTTTAGGAAATGTTTCCCTTCTTCGTGGCCTAAGTTGTGCTATAGAGTTGTGATAAGTATTTCCCCCTAATGATTGTTCTTTGCTATACTAGATCATGCTGAATATTGGAGGAAGATAGGCCCATGCTCCCGAGGAGCAACATACCAATGATGAGCTTCGGGATGCTCTTACTATGCTTGTCCAAGTGGTGGCCAACCAAGTCCAACAAGGGGCCCAAGTCCCTCATGCTACTACCTCGGGACCTAGGGTAAGGGACTTCATGAGTATGAATCCTTCAGTTTTCCATGGGTCAAAGGTGGATGAAGATCCTCAAAAACCATGATATGAGCATTGACTTTGTCTCTTTGTTATGATGTTATGCAAGCTTTTCCGTTAGTCCCATTGCCCCTAATTCTGTGATAACCCGAGCCTAGGGCCTAGATGTGATCGGCGAATAGTAAATCCGAAGGAACCCCTAACAAGCCTTATAGCATATCAAGGTAAGAAACATAAACAATGGGAATTGGGACTAAGGGAGAGAGAGTTATATTTAAATAGCTTGAATATCATAAGTGAGTCAAAGTTCAAGCATAATACATAACATATCCAACAACAGCTCTACTATATACATAAGAGTAGGAGCCAAGAAAAGCAATTGGGCTCACCCTCATAGTTAATACATTCATAAAAGAAAGATAGTCTTAGAAATATTATAAGAGAGTAGTCGTTGTCCCCCGAATGGAGGACTCACCAATGGCTAACTTGAACAATCCGTCTAGCCACAAGAAGAATCAATAGGAGCTCCGGTCACTACGTGGTAACATCATGTAGGCATAGAGTATGTGTTAGTACGTTTGAATGTACTAATTATGTGGGATGCAACACAACAATAGATAGGCTTCATAATAAAAATGCATATAATAGACAATTGGCATAGTATAGCGAAATGGCATGTATGTTAAATGCATCAGTAAGACATGCTTAGATAACTCATGCTCATATAGGATATCATATGTGAAGATAGAACAAGTAGACTACTACCAAACTCCAAGGCACACCATTCCTTGAACAGTGATTGAGGCCTGATACCCCCTCAACAAGGCATCTAAGGCTTAACACCCCCTCGTCAAGGTGATTGAGACTTGGCACCCTCTCAACAAGATGATTGAGGCTGGGTACCCCCTCAACAAGGCAACCGAGTCTTAGCACCCCCTGTTCAAGGTTATTGAGACTTGGCACCCCCTCAACAAGGTGATTGAGGGTTGGCACCCCCTCAAAAAGGGAACCAACTTGCAACATCATAGGTACTTTCCATGAATTCAACACATGTACAACATACTTTCATTATCATAAAGTCATGACATACCTTCATTTCCTCTCATCATTGTACATCATATGCATACCATTGCTTCTTCATCATTCCATCATCATATAATCATCATAACACTATTCAACTCATAAGACATGCATTGGACCTTTAATTTCTCAAGAAGCCCTAGCCGGACATTTTATCAAACACTTGGCGGGGTGTGATGTGGATAAAATACCATGCAATTTAGAGATGAAATCATGCAAGAAAATCTGTAGTGAAACCATCAATCAATACCTTGCAACACCCTCAAGACATTCACATCAAAACCCTCCATCAAATCCAACATTATATCCAAGATTTAGAGCTCAAAACATGCTAAAACAACCATACTTTCATGAACTAAAATCA
>JAPFFP010064759.1:0-25848 GCA_026153255.1 Solanum medicagineum | reverse complement strand
ATGTACACACATATACATACATGCACTTATTTCAAGTGAATTGTCTATATATTTTCTCTAACTTTGGACCGCGATTTCGAGGTATGGATTTTTGCGAGGAATGCCACGGAAGTGTCAGATTCCAATTTCGCACGCATTGTGAGATACAAATCACTGTTTTTGCAGCATAGCTTATCGTAAATTGATGAAAACTTTACAGTGCGATATCTTGGTCATTTCTCAATGAAATTAAGTAAAATTTGTGTCTAAATTATGCTATTTTCTCTAAGGAATGTTGTAGTATGGTTGGATCTTGTTAATTTGGATGTAATTTTTGCAGAATTCAACTGAGAAGTTATGCAAGAAATATTTTTCAATAAGAAATGCAACTTTATTTTTGTGTCGTTTCTCTGTCTTCTAGGATTTGTTTTGGGTTCAATTTCTTGCTATGGACATGGGATGATATAGGGATAATTTTATGGGGGTCGGTTTGGTATTTTGGGCATGGCCCCATTTTTCCTATTTAGTCATAATAGATGCAATTTCACCCATTTCCTGAGATTTTATAGCCAAACCAACCTAATGACCTTATGATATATGTTTTGACATCTGAACAATGCTAGAGATGATGAGGAATTGAAAAGCTCAGGTGGACTGATCAGGAGCATAAGCGACTGCCTTCTAGGTTGGCTAGGCTTTCCTCACCTCTAGACTGAGTTGAAATGTCTTGTAAGAGTCTATTTGTTGTTGGAAGTGCCCAAGTAAAGTTTGTATAAATAATGTTGAGACTATGATTATCATTTGGACTTTATGATGGTTGCATCTGTTCTATTAGCTAGTTTTAACACTATTTGGTCTATATATGCTTCTGATAAAGGATGTATGGGTAAGTTAGCACATGACACACGTAAGTTAAGCACTGATGCTACTTGTTTATATATATTTGACTGTTTAAATGTTTGATTGAATTACTGGGCTCTCCAACACGGAAACTTCTTTTATGTCGTCATTGTTCTGATTATCTGTAATATATATATATGGTAATTACATTTTCTTAAAATCCATATTTGATCATTGCAAATTGGGTCACTGTTTGGGCTTAATAATAGTTATATATGTTATCCTAGCTGGATGTTAGCATTGTTAAGGTGTGAATTGACCTATTGGAGGTTAAATGTAACTTATACTCTGTGATTGGCACGGAGACCTATTTTGACCCTTGTTTACCTTTATGAGTAGTCTGGTGTCGATGTTATGTAGTAGTTGAGAGGCTAGGTGCTGAGTATGTATTATACATGGTAGGCTGTGCTAAATTTTTGTTGCATATGATGACGTGAGATTGCAATCATTGTATATGTGACTGTACTAGCTACAATCACTAGAGTAGTTGAGTTCTGGCACTATTGGACTACGAAAAGGTTGAATATAGGCTAATTCCTTGTGACAAGTATGTATTTTGGCTTAAATCCTATTTATATGAATGTGTAGCCTGATGCTACTATGATACACTGGTTGTGAGGTTGTTTATTGATTATACGTCGTACTATGGACTAACTCTAGTATAGATATGATTCTGATTGGCTGATTTATTCTTGTTACTTATGATGCAGCCATACTGTAGACTAATTCTGGTAATCACTCTGTTGGGCTTAGTTGTTCTGATATTTCTGATATATCTGTGATTGTCCATGTTTACTTTTGGTACTTGTGATTGACTGGATTGTGGTGTATTTGGCCTTGGGTGGGCATGACCTTACATTTCTCTTGAGATATATACTTCTATATATAGTTGCTAGTCACTATGTATCTGTTATCCTTACTTGACGTTAGGGTTACCTACTATAGACTGAGAGAGATGATAGTTATGTTTGGTTGGGCTGTGTGATTCTTGCTTTCAAATATAATGTTACTGGATCTTCAGATAGACTAGTAAGTGAGTGATTATTCCTGTGCCTTGAGTCTTCGAAGATGCTCCCCATGTTGTGAGCTTTGGTGGCCACTTTTAAATGTCCGAGACTTGAGTGACGCTCCTCATGTTCTGTAGTCCCCGATAGTTATGACTAGGATGTCGAGTAACAAATGATGATTTCGATGTTCAACTAGCTGTTGATAGTTTTGGGTCTGGGATCCTGTTGATACTTTTGGCTCTAGGACCCTATAGATTATGATGGGTCTAGGACCCTGTCAATTGTTCTTTGATCGAGGACCCAATTATTTAACTATGGATCTATACACTTATACACACTTTTGATTCTCTATCCTCTTGGACCGTAGCTTAGGTTACACTGACTTTGCATTAGAGTTGCTATACATGGAGTCTCATTGATACATTACAAGATCGGGTTCCACGACCTGATATGATCTATAATCTAGGGTTGGATATCATGATTTGACATGATATACACTCCAGGATCGGGTGTTACGACCTGACACGGTTAAGGGGATTCTTTTTGCCGTGGGGAACTTTCCCACCATTATACATTTAGGTGCCAGTATCGGGTGTCAGGTCCTTATATGATATGATACTTGGGATTGGGTGTCAAGTCATGAAACAACATGATACTTAGGATTTGCATTTAGCTAATTGGTGAGTCCTCCCCTAATTTCGAAGGATATCATGTGTATGTTCTAGATTTGACTTTAAACTTATTTTATTATATTTAAATTAGCCATGGGTCTGTCATTAGCAACATTTAATCACATGTTTTAGAGGATTCATAGATTAGACTATTGAGTTACGACTAGAATATAATTTCGACTAGTTTCATTCATACTAGTCTTACTTAGTTGATGGATAGATTGTTCGGCCTTTGGCCTTTATTTATCATTTGACATTTCTTTTCTCTAAGTGTTCTTATTCATTGATGTCTTTTGTTGTTAGAATGTGATAATCCAAGTGGTTTGCTTGGGGGCTAGTAATAGTCTTTGAGTGCCTGCCACGTCGAGGGTACCCTCCCAAGACATGACAAACCTGGTATCAAAGCACAAAGTTCAAGTGTCCTAGGGAGTCTATGAAGTCGTTTCTAGTAGAGTCTTGTTTATGGGTGTGTTGTGCACCACACTTTATAAGTAGGAGGCTATGGGACATTAGGGATTGTTATATATTTTTGTATTCTGAGTTCATACAATGTAGTTTAATTCCATTAAAGTATCTATCTAATTTATGCATTATGTAGTTGCATATCATGCCTCCTAAGCATACCGCCACCCAAAGAGATGCTTCAGCTTGCAACATTAAGAATCCCCCACTAGAGCTGCCTCTTTAGATGTAGATGAGGGGTCGGGGTCGATGTGCTAAAGCCACTAGGGCTCCCTAGAGGCCTACTACTTCACATATCCTATTACAGATGTTGATTTTAGAGGAGCTATTACTATGCTCACCCAACTGGTAGTCGTCCAGAGTGGGAGTTGGAGATCACAAACTCCTAGCTCTATCTTCCTAGAACCAACTGCTGCAACGAGACTCAGAGATTTTTTTAGGATAAACCCACCAATCATCATAGGGTCTATGTTTAAGGAAGACCCTCAGAATTTTATTGATAAGACGTGAAAGATGTTTAAATCTATGAATGCAACGGAGATCAAGGGAGTTGAACTTGCTTCCTATCAACTCAAGGTTGTGGAAAATATCAGATACAATCAATGGGAAGAGAGTTGAGGTAAGGATGTTGAGTCTTCCATGTAGGATGGCTTTGAGAGTTCTTTTCACGAGCGTTGAGGGAAGTGAAGGTTGAGATGTTTATTAACTAGAAGTAGGAGCGGATGACTGCTAAAGAATATAGCCTCAAATTCATAAACTATCTAGATATGCTCCAGAGATGGTCCCTGACATGAGATCTAGAATGAGAAAGTACATATCCGGCTTGGGCAATCATGTGAAAAAGAGTGCGAAGTAACATTTCTAATTCTGAACTTGGATATCTCTAGGCTTGTTGTTTATGCACAACAACTTGAGAAGGACAAGAACAGGGATAGGGAGGAGTAATTGAGCAAGAAGGTTAAGTCACCAGGGCATGAGCATAGCCAGCATAAGCAAACTAAAGGGGACCGGTTCGATTTTCAAAAGAGGTTTTTGAATTATGCACCATCCTCAGCAAGTGCACCAGCTTCGAGTAACAGGTATGATCAGAAGTTTCATGGCCATCAGAATTCCAAAGACTAGGGTTCTCAATCAAAAGCTAGTGTGACTTACTATTCAAGTGGTAAACCACCATATGGCAAGTGTGGCAAAATCCACCTAGGTGAGTGTCATGAGGGCACAAATGCTTGCTATAAGTGTAGATAGACTTGTCACTTCCAAAATGACTGCCAATAAGGAGGCGAGGCGATGAAGGTAATGAAGCTTAGTCTTCAGCAACACTACCTGCCAGTAGTTGTCAGAGAGGTGTCATAAGTAATACGAGTGGGGGTCCAAACCGTTTGTATGCGAAAGGAAATTGACAGGATCAGGAAGTTGCAACAAATGTTGTCATGGGTATGTTTTGAGTCTTTTCCTATGGTGTTTATGCCTTGCTTGACCCAGGTTCCACATTATCATTTATAACTCCATATGTGGTTTGAGATCCTTCTTAAATGTCTTCTTGAGCCCTTCTGTATTTCTACTCTTGTTGGTGAGTCCAATCTAGCTGAAAGGGTATATAGAGATTACAAGATGTCCATCTATCATAGCGATAATTTGGAAAACTTAGTTGAGTTAGAGATTATTGACTTTGATGTGGTTCTTGGCATAGACTGGCTTCACGCTTGTTATGCCTATATCGGTTGTAGAACATGGACCGTCAAATTTTAATTTTCGAATGAGCCTATTATAGAGTGGAAGGGTAGTTTTATAGTGCCCAAAGGTATGTTTATTTCCTACCTTAGGGCTATAAAATTAATTTCTAAAGGATATATCTATCACCTCGTGCAAGTTATGTCTAATGATGTAGAGTTTTCACCTTTGGAGTCATTTCCATTTGTTAATGAATTCCCTGGTATCTTCCCTGATGATTTGCTTGGACTCCCTCCTGATAGAGAGATTGACTTTAGGATTGATGTTCTCCCCTATACTGAGACCATCACTATTTCGCCATATAGAATGGTTCCCACCGAGTTGAAAGAACTGAAAAAACAATTGAAAGATCTCCTCGATAAGGGATTTATTAGGCCGAGTGTCTCTCCATAGGGTTCTCTTGTCCTATTTGCGTGCACGAAAGATAGTTCCCACGGGATGTGCATAGATTATCGATAGTTGAATAAGGTTACTATTACGAAAAAATATCCCCTTCTGAGGATCGACAACTTCTTTGACCAACTTCAGGATGCCACTGTTTCCTCCAAGATAGGCCTCAAATCAGGCTACCACTAGTTGAAAGTGAGAGAATGTGACATCCCGAAGATAGCTTTTTGAACTCGTTATAATCACTTTGAGTTTCTTGTAATGTCCATTGGATTCACAAATGATCATGTTGCTTTCATGGACTTGATGAATAGAGTATTTAGACAGTACCTTGACTTTTTCATGATTTTGTTCATAGATTATATTTTGGTGTACTCTAGAGATGAGGAAGAACATGTCTATCCCATCCGAACTGTTCTTCAGACACTCAAGGATAAGGTGTTGTATGCCAAATTTTCAAAATATGAGTTCTAGCTTGACTTAGTGTCATTTTTAGGAAATGTCATCTCAATTTATGGTATTCAAGATGGTATGCAGAAGATTGAGGCAATTAAGAAGTGTCGTAAACCCACCTCTCCAACTAACATAAAAAGTTTTCCGAGTTTGGCTAGTTACTAAGTAGATTTGTTAAGGGATTCTCTTCTATATCCTCGCTATTGTTGACTCAAAAGAAAGCTAAGTTTCTATGGTCTGACAAGTGTGAGAAGAGTTTTCAAGAGTTGAAAACCAGATTAATGACTACACCAGTATTAACTCTCCTTAGGGGACTGATGATTTTTTATCTAATGTGATGCTTCTAGAGTGGGATTGGGAAGTGTTCTGATGCAGAGAGGTAAGGACATAGCATATGTTTCCAGACGACTTAAGAACCATGAATGGAACTATCCAACTCATGACTTAGAATTAGTTGCGGTGGTGTTTGCAGTCAAGAATTGGCACCACTACTTATACGGAGCACATGTTGATGTATTCACGTACCATAAGAGACTGCAAAATGTATTCACATCGAAAGAGCTTAACTTAAAGCAGTGGAGATAGCTTGAGTTGCTCAAGAACTACAATATGAGCATCATCTACTATCTAGGTAAAGCTAATGTGGTTGTTGATGCTCTTAGCAAGTTTCCTATGGGAAGCATTGTTCATGTGGAAGAAGAGAAGAAAGAGTTGGCTAAAGAGGTGCACAAACTAGCGAGATTGGGAGTTCAACTAGATGAATTTGGTTAAGTTAGAATACTTGTGCATAATGAGTCTACATCATCTCTTGTAGTAGAGGTAAAGGAGAAGCAAGATTAAGATCCCATCTTACTCCAATTGAAGGAAGATGTACATAAGCAGAAAGTGATGACATTTATCAAGGGGCAAATGAGGTATTGAGATACCAAAGTAGATTGGGTGTTCCCAATATTGATGGTATTCGAGAAAGGATCAAGTTAGAAGCCTATAACTTTAGATATTCTATCCATCCGAGGTCTACCAAAATGTCCTGCAACTTGAGAGAGGTTTATTGGTGGAGTGGGATGTATAGAGGCATATGTTTCTAAGTGCCCGAAATGCCAACAAGTAAAAGTTAAGCACCAAAGGCCAGAATTTTGAAATTCGACAAAGAAAGTGGGAGATAATCAATATGAATTTCACCATAGGCTTACTGAGGTTTTTCAGACAATACTATTTGATCTACGTAATTATTGATAGGATGACTAAATTAGCCTACTCCTTGGCAATATAGTATACTAATATGGTAGAGGACTATGCCCAATTGTATATTTGTAAGATTGTCAGATTGCATAGAGTTCCTTTGTCCATCATATCAGATAGAGAAGCTAAATTCACTACCCAATTTTGGAAGTACTTTCAAAAAGGCATGGGTACAAAGGTGAACCTTAGTACTACTTTTTACCCTCAGACTGATAGTCAGGCAGGACGGATGAGACAGACTTTGGAGGATAGGTTGGGGATTGTGTTTTTGACTTCAAAGATAATTTGGATGATCAACTAGCTCTGATTTATTTTGCCTACAACAATAGCTTTCATTCGAGTATAATGGCCCCTTATGAGGCCCTCTCTAGGAGAAAATGTAGATATCACCGATTGGATGGTTCGAGGTAGGAGAAGATGTAGATATCAGATGTTTCCTATTGTACCAAAAAGAGAACTTGATGTTACTAATTTTGGATCCACTAATGGGATGTCCCTTACCTTAGAAAGTATAGGATGGATATGGCAATGATATTGCTTCACTGTATCATCACTGGCTCATAGGTGATGGTTGTCGATTAGGGAAACTCCCAAATAGGCCTAGATAGTACTCTGAGTGGATAGGACTAGATGATATATGAGTGCTCATTTTCTAAACTTCATTCTCACTTTAGACTCTTGACTTTCTAGTTGAGTTCCCTACTCTCTAAGCTGAGCTATTTGAATTGATGTTATTATTTGTTTACATGTTTTATTCTGCTATTATACATACTTGTACATTCTATGTATTGACATTCATTGGGGCTTGGTCCTTTCCATAATGCAGAGACAGGGACTAGGGGCATCAACAAGCACCCCGTTGAGGACCTATTTGCATTCAGCTGATGGATGAGTCCTCCCCTGCTTTTGGAAGAGATCATCTTTCTATACCAGCTTTGAGTTTAGACTTATTTTATTTTATTTAGAGGTAGTCATGAGTCTGTCATTGGCACCATTTACTGAGATATTTTAGAGGCTTCATAGACTAGACTGTTGAGTTATGACTGGATTATGTTTTTGACTAGTTTCTTTCATACTAGTCTTACTAAGTTGATAGATAGATTGTTTGGCATTTTGCCTTTATTTATCGTTTGTCATTTCTTTTCTTTAACTATTCTTATTCATTGATGTCTTTCAGTATTAGAATGTGATTGAATGAATGTGATGAGGCTAAGTCGTTTGCTTAGTAGCTAGCAATAGTCTCTCAGTGCCGGCCATGCCAAGGATACCCTCCCGAGGTGTGACACTACGAAGAACGTTAGATTTAATGAAGGGTAGTCTCACCTTTTCCTATCCTTTTTTAATTATGTCTTAGACATTTTAAGATTTAAATATTAACCATGTCAATCTTAATGATACCCATACTCTCATATTCACTTAAAATACATTGAGAGCTAATGCAAAAGGTAGAAACACGCTAGGGTTCGAGGAATTCTACCAAGCTCCCTTTATTTCGAGTAAAGTTCCATTTTTCTAGGTATTTATGGCTATCATAGCATAGGATTGAGTTCTTCCATGTGTCTACTGGCTGCGTTTCCATTTTAGTTGAGTATTATATTGAGTAAAAATCTAGCTTTTAAAATTCAGATTGAGTTAATTCTTCTTCTATTGATTTATATATTATTATGTATTAAGATTATTATAATCTTTATCTTCCAGATTGTTAGAATTGTTGATCATTGTCCTAATTGAGTTATTGATTATGGATTTTTCATGCATTATTTGATATTGAGATTAATGGTTTTCATGCATAAAATAATTTTTTTTTCAAATAGAGACGATGAATGTTTTAATTGGGTTTTTGATGAAATTCAGCATTGTGTTCAAATGAAGTTTTGAGTAAATGTTATGATGACGATGTTTTGAGATAAAATTGATGTTTTGATGTTAAAGTCCATTGAGATCTTATGAGATATTTCAAAATGTAGATAGATATGAGCACATATTTTTTAGGAGTATTTGTACTGAATTTGGTAAGAGTACAAATAACTCAAACCCCCATAGACTACGTATCCAACACAGGATAGTTCATGTCAATAATTTGAATGACACTTTAACCTCACTAAGGGATTTTATATTAGATCCATTGACATTTCATCCCTTGCTCTTACAAGGTAATGTATGGTTGTGGCAATGACAACAGTTTGTTGTCTCATCACTCGCTCATATAGTGATGGTTATAGGTGAGATAAACTCCCTAAGTGTAAATTTGTAGATTATTTTACTAAGTTCCATATGGATATTGATGATTAATGAAAACATTTGTTATATTTTTTAACTTGCATGGCATAGTGATGTTGAGTTATGTTTCATTCTTTTCTAGAATACCTTTGATACATGTTGTTCAACTCAGCCATATTATATAACATACATTTTATATACGAATGTCATTCAACACTGCATCTGTTCATATGAGATATAAGTTCCAGGGATCCTCAGCTAATGATTCATTGAAGATTCTGAGTATTTTCAAAATTTTGGTGAGACATCTTAGCATTCAGAGGATTATCTTTTATTTTAGTTTATGTCATTCTTTTCATACTTTTGAGGTAGTCATGGACATGTGTTGACACCTATTTGATATTAATAGAGGCTTCATAGACTGAGTCTGATAATATACTTTGGAGTCTATTTGAAATCATTTTATTAATATTGAGTTATTCTTTGAATTATTCTTGAGTTACTTGGTTATTCATGTTGATATCCCAAAGCCCACATAAGTATTTTCTGATTCTTTAGAGTTTTTCATTAATTGGACATATGATGAGATCAAGCGATTCACTTGAGAATCGATTATGTTTTTTGAGTGTCGGCCAGGCCTAAGGTACCATATCAAGAAATGGCATTAAGATTCTTTTCTTTGGTTGTAAACATTATATGGAGGATGAAGCTCAAGTTCAGAGGAGCCTCTAGAGACAACATTGCACTGGAGAGTCAGAGAGAAGAGACAAGCTTCAATTAAGAAACCTATTTGCTTAAACAATTTTGTACATAGGACAATGTCTTGTTTTGGACTTGGCCGGTCACTTTTTATTATTTCTTCTTTTGTTTTTTGTGGGTTGCTTTGGCCCATTTTGTATAGATTTTAGTTGGCTAAAATAAAGGAGTGAAAAGCTCCACACAATTTCTTTTAAAAAATTACATGAGATTATCTTCTATCTTCTTCTTTAAATGCTCATTCACCCTGAAATAGAAAATAACATTTAATGCGCACTGGAGATTAATTAAATGTGGATGTGCAGAAGTAGGTAGGTAGCTCTTTGAATCCTCTATATAATGAGTACATTTTCTTCATTTTTATTCATATCAACCTTTGATTTATAATTTCATACCCACCAAATTTTTCTTCCTTAGTTTTCTTCTCCATAAGACAACCCTCTCTTTGGATCTTTTACCTCCCTTCCTTGTCATAGAAAACATAATTATGTTTTTTCAATAAGCACATTTTTAAAATGTCAAAAATGTTTATTGTCTCTATCGAAAATCACAATTAAGAATTTCAGCTTGATTCTGCCAAACACACTCCATATCTATTCTCTGGCAGTGTCAACTCTACATCCGCTGATGTACGACTCTGATTCTCGGCTGAATCATTTACTAGCCGACTCTCGATTTCTTTGCATCATCTCCATTCTCTTTTTATTCTGGATTTCCTCCCTCCTCCCTTGGATGCTACTATTCGACATTATTCGCTGTCTAATCGGCAACTTGAACTACAATGTCCATTTTCGAAACAGAGGGTTTCTCCCAATCAAATCAGAAAACCCTAGTTCTGCCAACACCATACATTGGGATTTCCAGATTTCGATGACATCTCAGATCTACGTACAGCAATTTAAGGATTCTAAAGATGTCATCTCTGGTGATGACAATACCTTGACAGTGATTCAGAACCATTTTCTATTAGGCAACTGCACGTTCCGACGACGCGTTCAACAAATAATTTTTCTTATCAGATTAGTCAGGTGATATCCTCCATTTTCTCCTTTTTTTTCTTGTTTAACTTCGTATCCTCATCAGATTCTTTGTTCTCTCCTATTTTTGCATGATTTCCTTTCTATATATTTCTTCTTTTTTTTCTTTTTTAATTTCTTATTCCGGTTAGCTTCTCTGCTCTCTCCTGTTTTGGCATTATTTGCTTGCTGATTCTTATTGTTTTTCATATCCCTTGCTTAGTATTTCCTGTCAAGTACAAAATATGTGCAATATTTCTTTCCTGCTTGTTACATTTTTCAATATATTTTATTGTTTTGCTATGTTCTTACTTCATAGTGTGATTGTTTCTCATGTGTTGAGCATATTGGTGTTGTGGGTTGTCTATTACACATTGTGATTATTGCTTTTATTGTGACCCTCTTATATCTTATAGGATTATAAATTGTAGTTTAGCTTTATCTATTCTGTATTTTTGCATTGGTATTTCGAGAGATTGTGACTCTCTATTGTTTATAATTGCTGAATTAGTAGTTCTTAGTGAAGTTTAGTGGTGTTGGGGTCTAATGATGGATTAGGGTCATGCTATCGGTTGGAGTCGGAGGCTAGGGGTAGTAGTGGAAAGAGGGGAATGGGCCTACTTAAGTTGAGAGTAGGGACGTGGAACATAGGATCACTTATGGGGAAGTCTATAGGGTTAGTGAAGAGCTTTAAGAAGAGATGAATTAATATAGCATATGTCAAGAGACTAGATGGGTAGGTACTAAGGTGTGAGATATAGTCAAGTTTAAATTATGGTACTCGGGTTGTTCTAGGGATAGGAATAGAGTAGGCATCCTAGAACATGAAGACCTTAGGGAGTTTGTTGTGGAGGTCAGCAGGATAAATGATAAGATCATGTCTATTACACTCATGGTCGGTAGTCATATTGTGAATATAGTTATTGCCTATGCACCCGAAGTGGGCCTAGATGATGAAGGCTAAAAGATCTTTTAGGAAGATTGGATGAGGTTATGAGGGGTATACCAACAACAGAAAAGATTTTCATCATCGGAGATTTTAATAGGCATATTGGTGCCACTTCTAGTGGTTTTGTTGATGTCCATAGAGGTTTTGGTTTTGGGGAGAGAAATGGAGGTGGGACGTCTCTTTTGGAATTTGCTAAAGTCTTTGATTTGGTTATTTCTAACTCATGTTTCCTGAAGGGAGAAAATCACTTGGTTACCTTTCATAGTACGGTTGCTAACACCCAAATTGACTACTTCCTCCACCGAAAGGGTAATAGAAGCCTTTGTAAGAATTGTAAGGTAAATCTGAGTTAAAACTTTCCACTCAACACAGGCTTCTAGTAATGCACGTGGAGATTAAGAGGGGCAAGAGGAAGAAGGTTACTTATGCTCGATCGAGGATTAGATGGGGTGGCCTGACTCCTGCTCTTTCTCGGGACATGGGGGATAAGTTGAGTAATTTAGGGGCTTGGAGTAGTAGTGGAGATGTGAACACTATGTGAGATACCACAGTTGGTTACATTAAGAGGGTTGCAACCGAGGTTCTAGGGGTTTTGAGAGGGACCTTTGCTGACGTTAAGGTGATTGGTAGTAGAGTGGAGAAGTTCAAGGAAAAGTGAAGAATATTTTCTACACGAAGTGGTTGGAATTT
The DNA here is from genome assembly GCA_026153255.1 of Solanum medicagineum. Lineage (NCBI taxonomy): Eukaryota > Viridiplantae > Streptophyta > Magnoliopsida > Solanales > Solanaceae > Solanum > Solanum medicagineum. The sequence goes on along the minus strand of JAPFFP010064759.1, from coordinate 13,385 downwards.
TGGGAAGAGGATGAAAAAATAATGGTAAAGGATATTTATAAGAGGTGAAGACAGAAGCGAAGATGACAGTAACGAGTGCTAAGACAGCAGTGGTTGTATGTCGAGTTAGGTGAAAAAGGCAAGGACAAGAGATTGTAAAGGCTTGTGAAGGTCATAGAGAGAAAAGCTCGTAACTTGGACCAAGTGAACTGCATTAAGGATGAGAAGGGTGAGGTGTTGGCAGATCAGAATTCCATAAAGATAAGGTGGCAGGCTTACTTTCATAAACTCTTAAACAAAAAAGTGGACAGAGATATTGAGTTAGGTGATTTGGCACACTCTAATAGGTATCAAGAATTATGTTATTGCAACCATTTTAGAGTTGATGAAGTTACACGAGTTGTTAGTAGGATGAACAGAGGGAAAGCGATCGGACCCGATGAAATTCCGGTGGTTTTTTGGAAGAACATAGTTAAAGAGGGTATTGAGTGGTTGACTAAGTTGTTTAATGCTATTATGAAGATTGCTAAGATCCCCAATAAATGGAGGAGTACAATGGTTCCATTGTACAAGAACAAGGGTGATATTCGAAGTTGTAACAGTTACAGGGGTATCAAGTTGTTAAGCCACAGTTTAAAGATTTTGGAGAGAGTGGTGGAGATGAGGCTGAGGAAAGTAGTGTCAATTTCTGAGAACCAGTTCATATTTTTGCCGTAATGATCAACTGCTGAAGCAATCCATCTTGTTTGAAGATTAGTGGAAAAATATAGGCAGAGAAAGAGGGACCTTTATATGGTGTTCATTGACCTTGAAAAAGCCTATGAAAAAGTCCCGAGGGATATTTTATGGAGATTTCTAGAGGTGAAAGGTGTTCTAATGGTGTATATTAGGGTGATAAAGGATATGTATTACAGAGCTAGAAATTGAGTAAGAAAGGTAGAATGAAAGTCAAACTATTTTCCACTTGAGATGGACTCATCAAGGATCTGTATTGACCCCTTTTCTTTTTTTTTGGTAATGGATGAGCTGACATGGTCTATCCAAGAGGGGGTGCCATGATGTATGCCATTTACAGATGACATAGTACTGATTGATGAGGCTCAGGCCAAAGTTAATGATACATTGAAGGTTTGGAGATATACTTTGGAATCCAAGGGTATCTAATTGAGCAAAAACCAAAATAGAATACTTGGAGTGTAAATTCATTGTTGCTAGAGATGAAGCAGACATTGAAGTTAAGCTTGTCAAACCTATTCCTAAGAGAGAAAGCTTTAAATATCTTTGATTCATCATCTAGAGTAGTGGCGATATTGACGATGATGTTACACAATGTATTGGGGCAGCATAGACGAAATGGTGGCTTGCCTCAGGAGTATTGTGTGATCAAAATATACCAACTAAGCTTAAAGGAAAGTTTTACAGAATGGTGGTTCGACCATCTTTGCTATATTGGGGTGCAGTGTTGGCCAGTTAAGAGTACACATGTTCAGAAGATGCAGGTTGCGGAGATGAGGATGTTGAGATGGATGTGTGGGCATACCAGGAGTGATAGGATTAGGAATGAGATCATCTGGGAGAAGCTACAGGTGGCCCCTATGATTGATAAGATAAGGGAAGCGCGACTGCAATGGTTAGGATATGTGAAGATAATGCGTATCGATGCTTGTTAAGAGGTAAGAGAAGTTAGATTTGGGGGATACATGGAGTGGTAGAGGTAGATCAAAGAAGTATTAAGAGGAGGTGATCAGACAAGATATGAAAAAACTTCATCTCACAGAGGACATGACTTAGATAGAAAAGAGTGCAGGTTGCATATTAGAGTAGAGGGCTAGAAGATTAGTAGGGTAGGTCAATTTATGAATTTGTGAGTTAGCATGCTAGTAGGAGTAGTGATGTCATGACCCAGACCTAGGGCTTAGGAGTGACATGGCGAATGGGAACCCAAGAGTCTCGAAACAAGCCTCAAAGTATCTATATTCACATCATCAGTTCGGATACACAAACGAATAGTAAGTACATAGTTCTAAGGGACGGGAAAGTAGGACGCATGCTATGGGATGTCGTAGGAAAAGAGATTAACATGATTCCATATAACATATAACACACATATATACTAAGGGGCGAGTAAATATGACTCACTCTCTGGGGGCAATTTGGGACTTAATATCTTTCACATCATACACATAACCATATCATAAGCTCATAACCAATTCATATAGAGATATCAAAAATGTATCCATATCCATAAGCATAATCCCCAATCACAACACTTACCATATAATCGTGAAAGAGTTTACAAGATGTCCAACAATGACTCTAATGATACGATAGGATGGGGTCCAAGACATGCCCCAGGCTCACCCTCAAGTAAATAACATAAATAAAATACCATAGGTAGAGGAATGGTGGTTTGTCCTTGGAAGATAGGACTCACCACAACAAGCAAATATCAAGATCCTAGCTAGACGTCATACGGTGGATGAATGTATTCCTCAGACCTACATGGTTAGATCATGTAGGCAAAAGTATGAGTTGGTATATATACCTGCATGTAATGTTAGATGAAGAGGGTACATAATATAGGAAAAGATATATATGTCAAAAGTTATAGTATATGATAAGCCATGAAATATATGATGCATGAAATGCACAAATGCATATGCATAGTGGGGATGGACTATAACCCATAATAACAAACCCATGTGAGCTGTTACATGAATTAGTCTGATGTAGACCTCCCACCTATAAAAGAAGATTACTTACTAAGGTAATCTATACCGCACCTTACGATCACATCATTTCGGTGTGATGGACACATTCCTTACGAATTTGTTTTTCAGAAGGATTTCTATATCAAAACATATCATATCATATCATATCAAAATGTTTAACCATTCCTTACGACACAGTCTTTTTGGTAATGGCCACTATATACCTATGCTAACACATAGTTCAAGGAAAGGGAGAGAACTCTTATGGATAGCCCTTATGCCCCCAATCCATCGATGCTAAGTCAAAACATCCCACGAGAACACTTATATATACATGCTTCGAAAGAGGCAATATTCTTTTCAAATCATTTCAATGCAGAATTACGCTCAGAAGCCAAATCATAGTTAATAATCATGATTTTAATGCATAGGAGTAGCTCATTCACATAGAGATATGGTGCAAGCACCCAAAATGTCCAAAGAGTCATAACAATAGACATTTATGTGATCACATTCTTGTCATAACCAATATCTTATAAAAATCATTTGCATAAATATAATTAGGCTTAATCAACTTCATAATTTTCATAAAAATCTAATGCTCATAAATGCATATGCTATGAATCAGATGAGATTAGCATGGGTAATCGAGATTCAAACTTAAATCAGCAATACATTATGAAATTCAAGTAAAATATAAGTAAAATTCACATTTAAATCACAATATAAATTACCCATGCATAAATCAAGCTTTAAAGGGGACATGCACTTTCATACTTCATAACTTCAATGTATTTCATCCTCTTAGGCTTAATTCACTTTAAAATCAATAAATAAACATAGTTCATGCATAAATTGAATTTAATAAACAATAATATTGAACCCATATTTAAATAAGCTAAAATTCATGAAAATCCCTTGAAAAGAGTTTGGGTCTTCTTGGTTGAAAGTGACCAACAATCAGACCAACATACTGTAGCTAATGAAGAAGATTCAAGAAGAAATTTAGTGAAGATATAGCCCTTGCTTGATCCCCTAGCTCAATTCCCACTAGAGTTCTTTGAGAGACACTTGAGGGAATTTTAAATATGAGGAATGAATTTGAATGAGAGGAATAAAGTTTATGTCATTAGGAAGTCCTTAGGTAGCATAGGAAGTCACAAAAGACCATTAGAATAAACCATAATTATGGAAATCTCATTAATGAAACGAGTTGAAAAAATGAATAACGTCGCCTCATGGAGGACCATATGGTCCGTGACATGCCACACGGACCGTATACTTGTCCGTGATCCAACACCTGCGAAAACTTTCACTTAACAAAGGTCTGAAACGACAATCCCATACTTGAATTTTTTAATGAAATCACCCGTATGGATGGTCACACAAGTCGTACAAGGCCACACGAGCCATATGGTTGCTCGTACCATCTCCCTTAGAAAAATTATCCCACGTCGAAGTTTCGAGATGGTGATTCAATACTTAGAAAAATTTTACTTCGGAAGCCATATGGGAGGTCATACGGGCTATATCACCTTGTACGGACTATATACTGGGCCATACCCCTATACTTGGTCCCAAACGATGGGATTTCAAGGCTAAGGCCACCACATGACCCACCATATGGTCTGTAAGGTGTCACACGGACTGTGAACGGTCCATGTATTGTGTTCCTTAGTTTAAAACTCCATGTTAAAAGACCAAACAGCCTTATAAGTCCAAGGACCCTCCATGTCCAAGGACCACTCCATGGAGGCTCCACAGGGGTCGTGTGACCTCAAACTGACCTTGAGGGCTCACATTCAGCGTCACCTTGGTTAGAAACTTTCTGAAACCAAATTTTGAAGCTCCAATAAGATCGTACAACGTCCGAGGCCCTTACATCATCATTCCCTCAGGAATATTCGTACTCGAATGTGCAAGAATGAGGCTTGACATAGAACATGAAATATTCAATCACAAGCTATGATGTATTTCTATTACTTGAAAATCATAATGTCATTAAAACTCATATTAAAAGTATTCAAATCATTCAAAACATCATATTAATCATTTTAGTGCACATGTAGGCGTGTCATGTCATAAAATTCAAGAGTAAAAGAGTTAGGACCACTTGGAAAAGGAAGAACCTAATATTTTAGGCTTGAGTAGAGTGGAAAAGATTGGGATATCGCTTCATCATGTCCAACTCCGCCTCCCATGTAGCACTCTCCACATATTGATTTCTCCAAAGACCTTAATCAAAGCCACTTCCTTGTTACGAAGCTGCTTCACTTGCCTATCAAAAATTTCCATTCGGACTTCTCCTCATCCTCAACCCCTTCCAAAGGCAAAATACTACTAGGATCACCAACCAACTTACTCAACAATGATACATGGAAGACCAGGTAAGATCAAATCCATAGGGAACTCCAACCTATAAGCCACATTCCTAATTCGCTCAACAATCTCATAATAGCCTACATACCAGGGACTTAGCTTGCCCTTCCTGCCAAACCGCATCACACCCTTCATAGGTGAGACATTCACACACACCCAATCACCAATATGAAACTCAAGGTCCCTCTTCCTAACATCCGAATAGGACTTTTGGCGATTTTGGGCCGTCTTTAACCTTTCTCTAATCAACATCACTTTCTCCATAGCCTCCAACACCAAATACGGCCCAACCAAAGCCATCTCTCCCAACTCAAGCCACCCTACCAAAGACCTACATCTCCTACCATACAAAGCTTTACACAGTGTCATACCAATGCTAGCATGAAAGCTATTATTATAAGAAAATTCAATGAGTAAAAGATGGTCATCCAAATTACATTTGAACTCTAACACACAAGCCCTCAATATGTCATCCAAGGTTTGGATTGTCCTCTCGGCTTGTCTATCAATTTGAGGATGAAAGGTGGTTGTCAACTTCACCTTAGTACCAAGTCCTCTTTGATATGACCTCTGAAAGTGAGAAGTAAATTGGGTACCATGATTCAATATTATAGACCTACATACAGCATACAACCTCACCAACTCTTGGATGTACAACCTTGCATAATCTTCGACATTAAAAGTAGTAGTCAAATTGCCTTTGGGTCTTAGGCAAACCAACCACAAAATCCATATTCACATCTTCCCACTTCCAAGTAGGAATCTCAATGTCTTGGGTCAAACCACCAGGCCTTTGGTGCTCTACCATCACTTGTTGACAATTAGGGCATTCGGATACAAACTTGGCCATACTTCTTCATACCATGCCATCAATACACCTACCTCAAATCCCGATACATCTTAGTAGATCCAGGATGAATAGAATAATGAGAGTTATGGGCTTCACTCATGACTACCCTTCTAAGATCATCTACATCCGGAACACATAACCGATCTTGATATCGAAGCACACCATCTCTCCCTTGGGAGAACACCTCTATATTTCCTTCGGCAATCAATTTATTCAATTCAACCAATGATGGATCTAGATCTTGCTTAGCCTTTAAACAACCACCGAAGTCTCGGCCCCATTTTGAACATGAAAAAAACCATCCTTAGAGTCGGTCAACATAACACCTAACCTAGCCAAATAGTGAACATCCTTTGCCAACTCTTTCTTCTCCTCCTCAACATGAGCTCCACTCCCCAAAGTTAGCCTACTAAGAGAATCGGCCATAACAGTCGCCTTGCCAGGACGATATTGTACACTCATGTCGTAGTATTTTAGGAGTTCCAATCATCTCCTTTGCCGTAAGTTAAGGTCCCTTTGAGTGAATTCATATTGGAAACTCTTGTGATCAGTGAAGGTATCAAAATGCACTCATAAAAAATAGTGTCTCCAAATTTTCAAAGCGAATACCACCGGCGCTAGCTCAAGATCATGAGTCAAGTAATTTTGCTCATGTACCTTCAATTGCCTTGATGCATAAGCTATCACCTTACCATGTTGCATAAATACACAACCCATCCTAATCCGAGAGGCATCACAATACACCACAAACCTATCTAAGCCATCCGGTAAAGTCAAAACAGGGGCCTATGTATGCCGATCCTTCAAGGTCTGAAAACGTTTCTCACATTCATCTGACCACACAAGCTTAAACTTCTTTTTGTCCAACTTAGCCAATACAGATGCAATAGATGAGAACACTTCAACAAACCTCCTATAATATCCAGCCAACAGAGTAAAGCTCCGAATATCAAAAGGAATCAATGGTCTAGGCCAATCCTTCACGGCCTCAGTCTTTTTCGGGTCAACTTTTATACCATCACCAAATACCGCATGACCAAGAAAAGCTACTTCACCCAACCAAAACTCATATTTGCTAAATTTGGCATACAACTTCTTCTCCCTCAAAGTTTGAAGAACCCACCTCAAGTATCCATATGCTCCCACTTGCTTTGGAAATAAATGAGATATCATCAATGAAGACAACTACAAAGCTATCAAGGAATTTATTGAACACCCAACTCATAAGATCCATAAACACTGCCGGAGCATTAGTTAAACCAAATGACATTACCACAAATTTGAAATGCCCATGCCTAGTCCAAAAAGCCATTTTGGGAATATAACACTCCCTAACCTTCAAGTGATGATAACCAAAATGAAGGTCAATCTTTGAGAAATGAGTAGCCCTTTTAAGTTGATCAAATGAGTCATCGATTCTAGGAAACAAATATTTATTCTTGATGGTTACCTTATTCAATTCCTATAATCAATGCACATTCGAAAAGATCCATTTTTCTTTCTTACAAACAACATCGTAGCAACCCATGGAGATATACTTGGCCTAATGAAACCTTTATCTAAAAAATCCTTCAACTGATCCTTTAACTTCTTCAACTCAGCCAGTGCCATACGATAAAGAAGAATAGAGATAGGTTGAGTATCCAGGAGAAGATCTATGCCAAAGTCTACTTCCTTTATGGGAGGAATACCAGCCAAGTCTTCGGGGAACACATTTGAAAACTCATTCACCACTTGGACTGATTCAAGAGTAGGTGATTGGACTTTACATTCTTAACCCTCACAATATGGTAAATACATCATCTTCTAGGCCTTAAGGTAGGAAATAAATCGGCCTTTAATAGCGGAGTCACTACCTTTCCATTCATGAACGGGCTCATCTGAAAGTGGGAACTTGACCTTCCGGGTTGTACAATCTATAGAGGCATACGATACATGCAGCTAATCCATTCCGAGAATCACATCAAAATCAAACATCTCAAGTTCCACAAGATCACATAGGAAGACTTTACGCAATACAGAAATAGGATAACATCGATAAACTCTATGCGCAAAAACAAATTCACCCATGGGGGTATAAACTAAAAAAGCGCCCCTCAAAATTTTGGGACTCAAACCAAACTTAATAGCCAATAGAGGAGTCACAAAAGACAAATTTGCACCTGGGTCAAGCAAAGTGTAAGCATCAAAATCAAAGATTTTTAAAAAATTATCAGTCACAACATCTGGAGCCTCTTCCATCTCCTGACGTGCATGAATAGCATAAACCTATTCTTCCTCGAGGCAACACCTTATGGAGCCCTTGGCTGGCCTTACCCACCTTGAACCACTTGATCTTTCCCTCTTTGAGAATACTTAGGAGAATCATCGACCTTGTGATTCCTGTCACCACACCCAAAGCATATACCCAACTCTCTCTAATAAGTGCCCAAGTGATTCCTTTTACACTTGTCACACTAAGGAAACCATGGTCCACCACCAACCGATTCCTTAGGAGAAGGCACTCTAGCATTATTAACCCGATCATTAGAACCTTAGCCCAGATAGAAGCAACCATAACCACCACCTTTGGAATTAGAGAACCCACCATCAAAATGGGCCCTCTTAGGATCATGCACTCTCTTCTCCTAGTGTTTTTCCCCTTCTATCTATTAAACATATACCATGAGCCAAAAGATGTCCATATCCCCAATAAGCATAGTCGTACAACATTCCTTCACAACCAAATCAAAGATATCGAAAATGAACTTGTGCATTCCTGCATAGGGTCAGCCACAAGCATAGGAGCATACTTAGAGAGCTTAGTGAACTTGAGGACATAGTCCCTCACACTGAACTCAATCATCTTAGCTCCCATAAACTCAAGTGGGAAGAAATGATCCAAATAAGAAAACTTGAACTCTTCCCACTTATCAGCACTACCACAAACCCTCTCCATCGAACATTAGTTGTACCGCACTTGGGCTTCATCTTTCAACTAATAGGATGCCAACTCAACTTCTCCTCATGAAATGACACCAATAATAGTCAACACCTTAGTGAGCTCATCAATGAACTCTTGAGCATCCTCATCAGCCTTTGACCCATAGTACTTCGGAGGATACATTCGGGTGAAATCTCTCACCCTAGAAGCCGGGGGAGATCCCGAGGGAGATTCGCTTGCCTAGTTTGCGAGGTCGCCACCTGGGCAAGCATAGCAAAGGTCATACAGAATTCACGATTAGAGATAGGCTCATCCATAGTCCCTTGAGGTGCTTGACCCTCATTGGCCGAGGCCGATCTTTGTAGGGGAGCTCTTCCTTGAGCCATCCTCTATAATGGAGCAAGGACACCAACAAGATAAGGAAACTAAACATATGACCCCTAGTATGACATAAGACATGAAGAAGTTAGACGATTCCTAGAACTTCATCATAGCCTCCCACTCATAGGCATGATGCACTTCACACCCATGAATAGGACTCTACTCTATGTTGCATGTTGGACTCCGAGGATCATTTACAAACCTACATCTCGGATACCAAGCTTGTCATGACTTGAACCTAGGTTCTAAGAGTGACATGGAAAATGGAAACCCGAGAGTCCCCAAAGAAGCCTCAAAGTATCCATATGCATATCATCGATTCGGAAGCATAAATGAATAGTGAAAATATAGTTCTAAGGGATGGGAAAGTAGGACTCACGCTATGTAGATGTCATAGGGAAAGAGATAAACATGATTCCACATAACACATAGCAAATATATACATATACTAAGGTACGGGTAAGTATGATCACTCCATGGGGGCAATTTGGGATGTAGGACCTTTCGCATCATACACATAACCATATCATGAGCTCATAACCAGTTCACATAACGATATCCAAAACGTTGCCATATCCATAAGCATAATCACTAATCACAACACTTAGCATATAATAATAAAGGAGCTTACAAGATGTCCAACAATGCCTCAAGTCATAAGATAGGACAGGGCACAAGACATACCCTGGGCTAACCTTATGTAAATAACATAAATAAAGTAGCATAGGTAGGGGGATGGTGGTTTGTTCTTAGAAGATAGGACTTGCCAAAATAAGCAAATCTCGAGATCTAAGCTAGACTTTGTGCGGTGGATGAATGTATTCTTCGGTCTCTATATGGTTAGATCATGTACGCAAAAGTATGCATTAGAACGTTTAAATGTACTAAGTACACATGCATGCAATGCATATGACTTACCAAACCTGTATGTAATGTTAGATGACGAGGACACATAATATAGGAAGAGATATATATATATGTCAAAATATATAGTATACGATATGCCGTGAATTCAATGATGCATGAAATTCACAAATTCTCAAATATAGTGGGGATAGACTATAACCGACAAAATCAAACTCGTGCGAGCCATTACATGAGTTAGTCCGCGGTAGACTCCCCACCGGTAAAACAAGATTACTTACCAAGGGAAATCTATACCACACCTTACGATCAGATATTTTCAGTGTGATGGACACCTTCCTTACGACCTCACTTTTCAGAAGGATTTTCATATCAAAACATATCATATCACATCAAAATGTGTAACCACTCCTTACGACCCAGTCTCTTTGGAAGAATTTTTACATCAAAACATATCATATCATATCATATCAGATGTATAACCATTCCTTATGACCCAGTCTTTTCGATAATGACTATCATACACCTATGTTAGCACATAGCTTAAGGAAAGAGAGCGAGCCCTTGGGGATAGCCCGTACGCCCTTAATCCATCGATGTTAAGTCAAAACATCCCACGACAATACTTATATATATACATGCTTTCAAAAGAGGCATAAACATAATTGGGCTTAACCCACTTCATAATTTTAATAAAAATCCAATGCTTATGAATTTATATGCTATGAATAAGGTGAAATTAGTATGGGTAATAGAGATTCAAACTTAAATCTTATGAAAATCAATTAAAAACATAAGTAAAATTCACATTATAATCATAATATAGATTACCCTTGCACAAATCAAGCTTTAAAGGGGATGTGCACTTACATACTTCATAACTTCAATGCATTTCATCATCTTAGGGCTTAATTCACTTTAAAATCAATACATAGCCCACACATAAATTGAATTTAATAAACAATAATATGTAAAACCCATATTTAAAATAAGCTAAAATTCACAAAAATCACTTGAAAAGAGTTTGGGTCTTCTTGGTTGAAAGGGACCAACAATCAAACTCACATACCTTACCTAATAAAGAAGATTCAAGTAGAAATTTGGTGAAGATAGAGTCCTTCCTTGATCCCCAAGATTAATTTCCACTAGAGTTCTTTGAGATAGACTTAAAAGAATTTTAAATATGAGGAATGAATGTGAATGAGGAATAAAGTTTTAGGTCATTAGGAAGTCTTTAGGTAGCGAAATATTGAAAAAATGTTGCATCGTGGAGGACCATATGGTCTGTGACATACATGGACCATATACATATCCGTGATCCAACAATTGGGAAAAGTTTCACTTGACGAAGGCCTGAAATGGTAATCCCATACTTAGAATTTTTTGACGAAATCACCCATACGGAGGGGCATACGAGCCATATAAGGCCACAGAGGCCATATGGTTGCTCGTTCCACCTCCTTTGGAAAATTTCTCCCAAAGTTTCGAGACGGTGATTTCATACTAAGAAAAATTTCACTCTAGAAGCCATACGGGAGGCCTATAGTCCATACCACCTTTGTACAGACCGTATACTTGGTCGTTCTCCTATACTTGGTCATGAAAGATGGGAATAAACACCTTAATAAGGCCAATGTCCACTTTGTGGAGGCTCCGCATGAGCCGTGTGAACTCACACAGACTATGAGGGCTCCAATAGAGCATCACCTTGGTCCAAAACTTCTCGAAACCAAAATGTTCATGCTCCAATGAGATCGTACAATGTCTGGGTCCTTACAAGTGATGTCTTTACATTGTATATTATTATTATTAGTCCAATATTTGTATATTTTTAGCGTATTTACATTGCCTTTATATCATGGTTGTTATCCGTCTTGATGTTAATTTTATAGTATTTGCATATTATCATGTGCTTTTCTTTATTAGTTGCTCTTTCTATTCCCTTTCTTTTCGTTTCCTTTTTCCATATCTAGTTTGTTTGTCTTATGGGTTTTTGAGATGAGAGTTTCAAGAAAACAACCTCTCTACCTTTATGAAGTAGTGGTAAGGTCTAAGTACATTCTACCCTCCCCAGACCCCACTTGTGGGATTCCAGTGGGTATATTGTTTTGTTGTTTCTTGCCTCTATTTTCTTTTCCTGCAATTAACTTGATATAATTATAGATATATAGCTCTAAAATGAAGGACAATTATTAGGATATAAGTGCTATGATAAGAAGCTATAATATTGATGGACCTAACAATGTTGTAACTCCGAACTTAGGCTTGGAGACATTTGAAAATGATGATTGGGATACTTCTGATCGACTTTTAGCTGCTGACATGACTAATTTTAATAACTTACCAGAAATATGCTCCATGGATTTTCCAATTACTGTTCAAGAAAAGTCAGATGATCAGGCCATAATCATGGATCAAAATGATAACCAACAATTACACTTACATCCCATTAAACCAACTCAATCTAGCCAACAAATCTAACCAACGACGGTAACGTGTGTGCCAACAACAACTACAACACCACAAGAATGGATTGATTTGCAGCAACAACAACACATGATGCAGGATAACGCTGATCCTAATTTAACTTTGCCCGTGAAGACTCCTTTAATCAAAACTTATAAAAGGTAATTACTCCCTATGTTACATTTCATGTTCTTGTGTTTTGAGTTTTGATTTTAGCACATTTAATTTGAAATTAGGAAAAATCAACCAGTAAAGGTTGTCTATGAAGTATTGCAAGAGAAACTCACAAATGATAAATGGACATGGCACAAGTGCGGTCAGAAGTCACTCAAAGGTTTTCCATTCCCGAGGTTTGCTCTCTTCACCATATTTTATTTCATAAAAGAATTCAGTTCTTATTTCTAGATAAAAATAGCAAACATTATTAATTATATGTTAGATAAATTCAAGAATGACAAGTATTGACAATTATTCTGCGTGTGTGGCATAACAAGAATTACTATAAGTGTAGAACAAAGCTTTGTGAAGAAAAGAAAATAATTGAGAAAAGCGCAAAATAAAAAACTATTTCTTGGTGTCCTATTCTGGTTAACACAATCATGATCCACCCACATATCGCAGATCTCCTTATTTCTACAACAATAGTTCCAAATACAAACTTCCAAGAGGCATATAGATTGTGCCTATAGTATTAAGCATGAATGCATCATTATCATCATTATCCAAGCGTGCTAAGCATTCTATAGTTGATGCTTCTTCAATTTGTCCAATTTTAAAGTATGCTGTGTTTAACAATGTACATCATTTTCACATCATAGAAAATGATGCTTCT
>JAPFFP010064748.1:0-25850 GCA_026153255.1 Solanum medicagineum | reverse complement strand
GGGATTTTTTTTGTGATGTGACAGTGGGTTGAGTGCCTAATCGGCACAAGTCATGATACCCGGGGTGGGCCGTGACAGTCGTAATAAGTGGTATCAGAGCGGTGTTTTCTAATCAAGAATTCTATGATGGAGGGAAATATGAGCAAGAAGGTGTGTTAAATGGAAGTAACTACAACATACCAAAAAGTAAGATGAAAGATCTTCTGTTCGTGAAAAAGATGCATCTTCCCGTTTTTGCTGCTCATAAATTTGAGGACGTGAATGATGAGAATTGGAATTTTGAGCACTGACAAGTATGTGGATATGTAAGATAATGGGTTGAAGAGAATGTTCGCAATCACATTGTAAATGAGACACATTCTAGAATGTTGTGGGAAAAGTTGGAGATACTTTATGTTTCATAAACGGGCAATAACAAGTTGTTTTTGCTAAAGCAATTGATGACCTTTAAATACAAGGAGAGCAGTCCTATTCTTGATCAAATAAATAATTTTCAAGGTGTTCTTGACCAACTGTCAGGAATGAGTGTTAATTTTTATGATGAAGTACAAGGACTTTGACCTCTTAATACTCTACCACATTCTTGAGAAACTCTTTGATTTTCTTTAACAAATTCTGCTCCCTGTGTTAAGGTAACTATGGAATATGCAAAAAGTGGTGTGTTGAATGAAAAAGTCGAAAGAAGATCTCAAGGCACATCCTTATAGTCAGATGTTCTTTTCACAGATGATGGAGGGAGAGGTAAAAACAAGAGGTTTGAGAAGTAGAGGTAAAAGTAAAAGCAAGTCAAGATCCAAGTATCAAAATCATGTGCTATCATTGTGGAAAGAAAGGATATATCATAAGGTTTTGTAATAAGTTAAAGCAAGACCTTGGAAAACGGAAAAATAAAGAAAATAATGGAGAAAATGTTGTTGTTGTTATCCGAGATGACCTTCTCTTTGCTTGTGATGAAGGCGTCAATAATTTTGTATCTCAAGATATAAGTCGGATAGTAGATTCTGGAGATACTTCGCATGTCACTCCAAGGAGATACTTCTTTTCATCTTATACTCTTGTTAATTGTGGCGTGTTAAAGATGGGTAATACTGGAGAGGTCAAGGTATTTGGTGTTTGCATAGTTTGTTTGAAAACCAATACTGGTACAATGTTAGTCCTTCAGAATATCAAGCATGCTCCAGATATTTCTTTGAATTTGATCTCTATAGGACAACTAGATGATGATGGCTATCAAGCAACCTGTTTAATGGCCAATGGAAGCTCACCAAAGGCTTACTATTTGTAGCTCGAGGAGGAAAGTATTCAAATTTATACATGACACAATGATGAATCCTTGGAGACTCTATAAATTTGGTAGAAAGTGAGACTTTATCAGAATTATGGTACAAGAGGCTTAGTCATATGAGCGAGAGGGGGATCACCTATTTAGCTAAGAAGAATTTGCTTGCTGGTTTGAAACAAGCACAGGTGAAAAGATGTATTCACTGCTTAGCTGGAAAACAAAAAAGAGTTTTTTTTTTCACAATAATCCTCCTTCAAGAAAGTCCGAATTATTGGAGCCAGCACACTCTACCTTGTGTGGTCCTTTTAAAGTGAATTAAAAAGGTGGTGCACTTTACTTTATAAATTCATTGATGATTATTCTCCCAATCTATTGTTATATCCTTTAAAATCCAAAGGTCAAGTACTTGATGTGTGTAAAGAGTTTTAAGCCTTATCTGAGAGACAAACTGGGAAGAAATTAAAATGCATTCGCACTGATAATGGAGGTGAATACATTGGTCGCTTTGATAACTACTATAGATTGCAAGGAATCATCAGAAGACTCCACCAAGATGTCTCAATTGAATGGTTTGGCAGAAAGGATGAATCGAACTCTAGTTGAGAGAGTTAGATGCCTGCTTTCAAAGGCTAAACTTCCAAATTCCTTTTGGGTTGAGGCAGTTAACACTGTTGCTTATGTATCAATTTTTCTCCTACTGTTTCTTTAGATGGTGATGTTCTAAATAGAGTTTGGTATGTAAAGAATATTTCCTATGATCACTGGAAAGTCTTTGGTGTAAAGCTTGTGTGCATGTTCCGAAAGATGAGAGATCCACATTGAATGCGAAAACTAAGCAGTGCATCTTCATTGGATATGGTCATTCAAAAAAGACTCAATAAATTTCAAATATGGACCTGTTGGATTTTTGATTGTTACATGTTAACCTCCATAAGAGTCTCCAATATGTGTTCACCCAAAAAGATCTTAACTTGAGACAAAGAAGGTGGTTAGAGCTCCTTAAAGATTATGATATGAGTGTGCATTATTACCCTCGCAAAGCTAATGTTGTGGCCAATGTTTAAAGCTAATGTTGTGGCCGATGCTCTAAGTAGGGTGTGTATGGGTAGTTTAGCTCATGTCGATGGTGGTGGTAAAGAGTTGGCTAGAGAGGTTTAACGGTTGGTTAGGTTGGGGGTTAGGTTGAATGAAGTTGTTAATGGGGGTGTGGTGGTTGTTGATGGTTCTAAATCTTCTTTGACTGAGGAGGTAAAGGCAAAATAAGATCTTGACCCTACTTGAAAAGCTAAATCAAAATCGATAAATATATTTCCTTTTTTGGTAATATTTTAACTTTAACTTTCCTTGTTATATTTAAGGCCACAAGCATCAAGGACATTTTTGTACGTAATATTGAAGATCTTGAGGAAGCTCCTGACTCACACTATGGTTCTTAGTGTTCATATCCTTCATATATTTAGCATAGCCGATGGAAAAGTATAATAAAACGGAAACAAAAGATAGTTATTGAGAGCTTTGATTGTTGATAAACCCCATTACTTCGTTATTGGATATCACTTTTATGATCCCGTTGGTAAGAAGCTGATAGAAATCGTACTGCAGTATTCTTTAAAGACCAAACCATTGAAGATATTAAGAAGACTGAGAAAATAGATTCTTAGATTGAAGAAAGCTTAGTTGATGTTGATCCTATTCATAATATTGATTCATCTTTTGCACATGAAGAAATCCAAGGAAATAAAGGATATGGGGATTAAGATCATAATGATCACGAGAGTGTAGAACATGTAGACGATCCCGTTAGTGATATTTTGATTGATCATCAACCAACTCCTGCTCAGAAAACTACTTTGGATGCTCTAGAAACCTCTTATCGAAGGTCAACTGGAGATAAGCAAAAATCAACTCGTTATTCTTTGAATGCGCATATACTTCTGACTGACATAGAAACCTGAAGGTTATGATAAAATCATGATAGGTACTCATAGAGATCAATGGATAGAAGCAATGGAAGATGAGATGTAGTCACTTCACAAGAATGACACATATGAGCTAGTAAAATTACCGAAAGGTAAGAGAGCTCTAACGAATAAATGGATCATTAGAGTAAAGCAAGAATAACATACCGCTATGTAGGTATAACACAAGGTTAGTTTTCAAAGTTTTGGCCAGAGAAAGGGAGTGACTTTGATGAAATTTTCTCTCCAGTTGTAAAAATGTCTTCTATCCGTATGGTTCGAGCCTTAGCCGCAAGTCTAGACTTAGAGGTTGAGCAAATGGATGTCAAGACTTCTTTTCTTCATGGTGATTTAGATGAAGAGATTTACATAGAGCATCCTGAAGGTTTCATAGTCAAAGGAAAAGAAAATTATGCTTGCAAATTGAGAAAGAGCTTGTATGACTTGAAACAAGCTCCAAGGCAGTGGTACTTGAAGTTTGAATCTGTCATTAAAGATCAGGGATACAAGAAAACTTCTTTATTGTGTATTCATTTAGAGGTTCTCTAATGATGATTTTGTTATCTTACTACTTTATGTGGATGATATGCTAATTGTTGGCAGAAATAAATCTAGAATTGGAGTCCTTAAAAAAGAGTTGAGCAAATCATTTGCGATGAAGGACTTGGGGCCAACAAAGAAAATCTTAGGCATACAAGTTGTAACACCCCTAAAATTTGAAGTGAAACAGGTCCTCAGACGAGGTTCTACGAGAGGGCTTACGAGCCGTAGACTGCAATAAGGTCCGTAGACCAGGTCGTAGAAGGTGATCTAGAGTTGAAAGTTTTTGGCTAAATATGGAAGGGAGTCTACGAGATGGAACACGACCCATAACATGTTCCACGAGTCGTTTGTCAAGTCGTGGAACAAGATCCAAAAACCTATAATTTTGGTCCATATTCTACGAGAGGGAATAAAACTCATAACATGTTCCATGAGTCGTCTGATCGATCATAGAATGATAATCAGAAATTGATAATTTTGATCTACTTTCCGCAAGAGAGAACCACGACCCATAACCTGTTTCAGGGTCGTAAAAAGGGGTTTCGTGGTCCACTTCAGCAATTTTTCTTGAGGGGTAATCTTATCTTATTCACCCTTTTTAATTCAAACCCATGATTGGGCTTATATTAGACACCTTATCAGTACTCTAAGGGTATTACTCCACAAAATCACTTAGAAATTCTAGAGAGCATCGTGGAAGGGGAAAAAGCTAGGGTTTCAAGTACATTCTTTAAAAAATTGATTGTTATTCTATTTTCAGGTATGTAAGGCTACCCAAAACATGGATTATGTTCTTCCATGTGCCCCACGCCCCGAATCGATGGAGTTGTGAGTGAGTTGAGTCTCGAATATATGTTTCTTCAAGGTTTTCTTTAATTCTAATGTGCCTTTACATAATATTGCATGAATTACTATTTCCATGAACTAAATACTTGAAATATATGATTTTTCCATACTACATGAACTCAAGTATAAATTTTTATTATTTTTACAAATTGCATTTAATTGAGCATGCATGAGTTTGAGTCTAGAGAGCCTATGAAATCCCTAAATGCTTTAACTCCACTTTTGCTTCCTGAATGCTATGAGTTAGAATGATGTATGATAGAGTGTCTATGAGTCAAAAACTGAACCTTAAAGAAGGTAACCAAAGAGTTGATGTTTGATATGATAATTTGAGCTGACAAATGTCAAATGAGACTAGTTGGTTGAGCTATGATTGTCTTATGAGTATTGAATCTTGGAAGGAGTATCGAGCACCAGAATAAGTAAGAGTAAGCCCAACTCAAATTCATTAACAACGTCATAAAATGTAGGAGATGATTGGAACCCCTAAGTCGGATGTTCCTCATGATAAGTCCCTGAAATAATAGACTCAGTTGATTAGGATTCATTATGGATCGAATCATCCTTTACCCTGGCAAGCACTGAACGACTGTGGCAACATCAGTGAGATTGTAGTACAATCACTGGCTCATAAGTGATTGTTGTCGGATAAGAGAAACTATCAAATTGGTTCTAAACTGACTGTATACTCCTATATGATTGGATCAGATTGATTTGGATTTGTATTGATAGGTCATTGTCTACTCTTTATTCTTGCTTTAGATAGAGATTTGACATTTAGACTGAGCATCTTTGAGTTTTGTTATTCTATCTATATTTGTTTCACTCAACTATTTTAATTACTCATACATTCCACGTATTGACGTCCTTTTGGGCCTACATCTTTTCATGATGCAGAGACAAGTGTTAAAGATCATCAACAGGTGCATCATTGAGGATCTAATCGTATCGAGTTGATTGGTGAGTCCTCCCCTACTTCCGAAGGATACTCATTTAGGTTTATTCTAGCTTGAGTTAGTACTTTATTTCCTTTGATTTGGGTATCCATGGCCTGTCATGGTACCATGAAGATGGTTTAGTTAGAGGCTTCACAGAACAGATTTGGGATTGATGATTTGGACATTGTCTGACTAGTTTCTTACACACTAGTCTTTTTGATTTGTTATTATTGTCTTTATTTGAGATTGTCCACCTTTATTCATCTTTAGTCTTCCGTTGATATTATAAATATTGATTGAATGAATGCAATGAGGCCAAGTGGTTCATTTGGGGAATAACAATAGTCTCCGAGTGTCGATCACATCTAGGGTACCCTTCCGGAGCGTGAAAAACTTGGCATCAGAGCACAGAGTTCAAGTGTACTATGGAGTCTATGAAGCTATTTCTAGTAGAGTCTTATTTATGAGTATGTTGGGAACCACACTTATAAGAAGAAGGATATAGGACATTAGGAAGGGTTACACTTTTTTCATATTCTGACCCGTGCTATAGAGTTAAACCCTATGAAAGCTCTCTTCTAATCGTGTGTTACGTGCTTGCAGAATTGCAACCATGCCTCTAAGAAGAGCTATTAAAGGGAGAGGGCATCCGACTAGGCTGAATGTCAACCAACCTGAGCCCCAAAATCATGATGAGCCCATAGCCCCAACCGTCCTTGAATAGCCACCACAGGCTGACATCTTGAATGCTGAGCTCCGCCAGGCTATCCAGTTTATGGCCCAAGCTGTGACAATGCCTGTCGCTAGACAAGGAGTGGGTATACAGGGTGCACAGGATATATCCAGAGTTCGAGAGTTCTTGAGGCTGAACCCACCTGAGTTCACAGGGTCTATGCCCATTAAGGATCCTGAGAACTACATTGATGAGCTATAGAAAGGGTGATGCACGTGATCGAAGCTGATAGGGTTGAGTTGGACGACTACCAGCTCAAGGGTGTTGCCAGGCTATGGTATGACCATTAGAGGGTGCCCCAGTTCTGACATGGACAATGTTTGAGGAAGCTTTCTTGAGGAAGTTTTCTTGGGGCGCTTCTTTTCGAGGGAGCTGAGGGAGGCCAAGGTAAGAGAATTCCTGAATTTCAAATAGGGTTCTACGACAGTAGAGGAGTACGGTCTTAAGTTCATGCAACTGTCTCGATATGCTCCTGAGATGGTTGCGGACATGAGAACAGGATGGTTCTGTACGTTGATGGGTTGAACAAATGGCCAAAAAAAGACTAAAGAGGAGCTATGCTGGTGAGTGACATGGACATAGGTAGATTAATGGTCTATGTGTAGCAGGCTTATGAGGAAAGACAGTAATATAGGGAGGAAATCACGAATAAGAGGGCTAAAACCTCCGGCCATGAGATTGGGAGGAGAGGAAATGGGAACAGTAGCAAGTTTCAGTCTGGGTCAGCACCTTCATCTGCTAGTACACTAGCACCCAGAAATTAGAATGAACAGAGGCCGCAGAATTTCAGAGCCCAAGGGTCTCAGTCACAGGCTAGTGCGACTCTAGGCACACAAGGTAAGCCACGATGTGTAAAGTGTGGTAAACTACGCTTGGGAAGGTACCATGAGGGAGGTGATGCATGTGTATATGTGGCTAAATGGGTTATTTTCAGAGAGATTATCCTAGGTGAGCTAGCAATGGCAATTTTCTGCACTAGCCCTACCAGCTCAAGAAAACTTGAAAGGTGCTATGTCAGGCGCAAACGGAGCTACAAACCGTTTGTATGCCATGGGTAGTCGGCAAGATCAGAAGAACTCCCCAGATATTGTAACGGGTATGATTCAAGTATTTTCTCTTGATTACTATGTTTTGATGGATGTAGGTGCCACATTTTCGTTTATGTTTCCTTAAGTGGCTTGTAGATTTGATAAAATTGCTGAGTGTCTTCTTGAACCCTTTGATGTTTCTACTCCAGTTGGTGAGTCTATTCTAGCTGAAAGAATCTATAGAGACTGTGTAGTGTCCATCCATCATAAGGATACACTTGCTCATTTGATTGAGTTAGAGATGGTTGACTTCATTGTGATTCTTGGCATGGACTGGCTTTATGCCTATTATGCCTCTGTTAATTGAAGAATTCGAATTGTCAAATTCTAGTTTCCAAATGAGCCTTTCCTAGAGTGGAGGGGTGACTCTATTATGCCTAAGAATAAATTTATTTCCTACCTTAATGCCATAAAGCTAATCACAAAGGGATGTATTTATAATCTTGTGCAGGTTAAGTCTGACGATGTTGAGCCTCTGACCTTTGAGTCTATTTCGATTGTGAATGAGTTTCCTGACATATTTACTGAGGATATGCCTAGAGAGTTTCAAATGTGAATGAGCTTCCTGACGTATTTATTAAGGATCTGCCTAGAGTCCTTCCCGATAGGTAGATTGACTTCAAAACTGATGTTCGTCCCGACTCCCAACCTATCTCTATTCCGCCATATAGAATGGCTCCCACAGAGTTGAAAGAGTTGAAAGAGCAGTTAAGAGATTTTCTAGAAAAGGGCTTTATTAGGTCGAGTGTCACTCCGTGGGGCGCTCATGTCCTATTCATTCAAAAGAAAGATGGTTCCCTCAGAATGTGCATAGATTATCGCCATTGAATAAGGTGACCATTAAGAACAAATATCCTCTTTCGAGGATTGACAACTTGTTTGACCAACATCAGGGTGCCAGTATTTTCTCCAAGATATACCTTAGATTAGGCTATCACCAGTTGAAAGTGAGAGAATGTGACATGCTGAAGATGACTTTTCAAACTCGATATGGTCACTTTGAATTCTTGGTAATGTCCTTTGGGTTGACAAAAGCACCTACAACCTTCATTGATTGGATAACAGGGTATTTAGACAATAGCTTGACATGTTCATAATTGTGTTTATTAATGGTAATTTGGTGTATTCCAGAGATGAGGAGGAGCATGCTAATCATCTTAGAATCGATTTGCAAATGCTTAAGGATAATGAGTTATATGCGAAGTTTTCAAAGTGTGAGTTTTGGCTCAAATTCATGACTTTCCTAGGCCATGTGATCTTAGGCGATGGTATACAAGTGGATACTCAAAAGATCAAGGTGGTCAAGAATTGACCAATATCTACCTCCTTGACTGATAGAAGAAGCTTCTTGGGTTTGGCTGGTTACTACCGAAGATTTATTGAAGGATTTTCTTCCATATCCGCACCGTTGACTAGACTAACTCAGAAGAAGGTCAAGTTTTAATGGTCTGATGAGTGTGAGAAGAGTTTCCAAGAGTTGAAAACAAGGTTGACTACTGCCCCAGTGTTGACCTTGCCTGAAGAAGGTGATGGGTTTGTTATTTATTGTGATGCCTCAAGAGTGGGTTTGGGATGTGTATTGATGCAGAAGGGTAAAATTGTTGTTTATGCTTCTATGCAACTCAAATTGCATGAGAAAAATCATCGTACACATGACTTGGAAGTGGCAGCGGTGGTGTTTGCTCTTAAACTATGGTGCCACTATCTATATGGAGCACATGTCGATGTGTTTATAGACCATAAGGCCTGCAATATGTTTTCACCCAAATGGAGCTTAATCCGAGGAAGAAGAGATGGCTTGAGCTACTCAAAGACTATGGCATGAGCATTCTCTACCATCCAAGTAAAGCTAATGTAGTTGCTGATGATCTTAGCAGGTTGTCTATGGGAAGCACCGCCCATGTCAAGGAAGAGAAAAAGGAGTTGGCTAAAGAGGTTCACAGATTGGCACGATTGGGAGTGCAACTAGATAAATCTGGTGAAGGTGGAATACTTGTGCATAATGGATCTACATCATCCCTTGTAGTAGAGGTAAAGGAAAAGCAAGACCAAGATCCTATCTTACTCTAATTGAAGGAAGATGTACATAAGCAGAAAGTAATGGCTTTCGCCAAAGGGGGAGATGGAGTACTGAGGTACCAAGGCAGATTGTATGCCCCATATATTGATGGTGTTTGACAGAGGATCATGGTAGAGGCCCATAGTTCCTAATATTCCATTCACCTAGGGTCAAAAAAGATGTACCACGATTTGAGAGACATTTATTAGTGGAGCGGTACGAAGAAAGACATTACTGAGTTCGTTTCCAAATGGCCGAATTGCCAACAAGTGAAAGTTGAGCATCAAAGGCCCTGTGGAGTAGCTCAAAACTTTGAGATTCTAGAGTGAAAGTGGGAGATGATCAACATGGACATCATCATAGATCTACCAAGGTCTCGCAGATAGCATGAGGCGATTTGGGTGATAGTTGATAGAATCACTAAATTTGCCCATTTCTTGGTAGTAAAATGACTGACGCTGCGGAGGATTATGCCTGATTGTACATAAAGGAGATTTTTAGACTGCATGGAGTCCCTTTGTCTGTTCTCTCAAACAGAGGAGCCCAAATTCATTGCCTAATTCTTGAAGTCCTTTTAAAAAAGGCTAGGTTCAAAGGTAAACCTTAGCATTGTCTTCTACCCTCAGACTGATGGTCAGGCAGAAAAAATGGTACAATCTTTTGAAGATATGTTGAGGGCCTGCTTCATTGATTTGAAAGGAAATAGGGATGACTATTAGCCTCTGATTGAGTTTGCCTACAACAATAGCTTCCATTCGAGCATCCAAATGGCTCTTTATGAGGCCCTCTATGATAGAAGATGTAGATCATCGATTGGATAGTCCAAGGTAGGTGAAGTAGGGTTGATTGGGCCAGACTTAGTACACTAGGCTATGATGAAGGTGAAGATTATCGAAGAAACATTGAGAACTGCACAGAGAAGCCAAAAGTCCTACAATGATGTTAAAATAAGGGACCTGGAATTTTAAGTAAACGGTTAGGTATACTTGAAAATGTCACCCATGATGGGTGTGATGAGATTTAGGAAGAAGGGAAAGTTGAGACCTCAATACGTTGGCCCCTACCATACTATGAAGAGAGTGGGAAATGTAGCTGATGAGTTAGAACTACCACCAGAACTGACAGCCATCCATCCGGTCTCTCACATTTCTATGCTTAAGAAGGTTTTGGGAGATCCGCCCTTGGTTGTGCCTGTCAAAACCATTGGGGTGAAATATAGCTTGAGCTATGAGAAGATTCCTATCCAAATCTTGATCTCCAAGTTCATAAGTTGAGAACTAAAGAGCTTGCTCCTATCAAAGTGTTGAAGGGAAGTCAATTCGTTAAAGAGACTATGTAGAAAATTGAAGAGGGTATAATAGCTAGATACCCACATCTATTCATGCCTAATGATGAGAATGTTGAAACTAATATCCTACTCTTAACTTGATTTTGTTCACTGTTTGAGTCTGAATAGCGATTGTCTAGATTGTTGATTGGTTGATAGTTTGATTGGTTGATAGAGTATTGAGAGGAGTCTTGATTGTTATTCGTGCCTTGAGTCTAGCCTTACTTTTCGTTCGAGGATGAATGATCCCAAGGGGGAGATAATGTACACCCTTGGAATTTTGAAATGAAACAGGTCCTCAGACCTGTTTCTATGAGAGGTGTTCCTGAGTAGAAAGTTTTTATCTAAGTATGGAAGGGAGTCTACGAGATGGAACATGACCTGTAACATGTTCCATGAGTCTTCTGTCAGGTCATTGAACAAGATCCAAAAACCTGTAATTTTGGTCTAGGTTCTATGAGAGGGGATATGACTGGTAACATGTTCAACGAGTTGTCTGATGGATCGTAGAATGAGAATCATAAATTGACAATTTTGATCTACTTTCCTCGAAAGAGGACCACGACCCATAACCTATTTCACAGGTTGTATAAAAGGATTTCGTGGTCCACTTCGATAGTTTTTCTTGAGGGATAATTTATCTTTTTCCACCCTTTTTAATCAAAATCCATGACTTTTTAGGCTTATTTTAGACCCCTTATCAGTACCCTAAGGGTATTACTCCACAAAATCACTTAGATATGCCAGAAAGCATCAAGGAAAGGGAAAAACTAGGGTTCCAAGCACGTGAATAGAGATTCTTTGAGATGTTGATTGTCTTCTGTTTCCAGGTATGTAAGGCTACCCAAAACATGGATTATGTTCATGTACCCACATCCCGAATTGATGTAGTTGTGAGTGAGTTGAGTCTCTAATGCATGTTTCTGCAAGGTTTTCTTTAATTCTAAGTGCTTCTACATAATCTTGCATGAATTACTATTTTCGTGAACTAAATACTTGAAGTATATGATTTTTGCCATACTACATGAACCCTAACATGAATTCTTATTATTTTTACAAATTGCATTTAATTGAGCATGCATGAGTATGATTTGAGCCTAGAGAGCCTATAAAATCCCTAAATACTTTATCTCCACCTTTGCTTGCTGAATGCTATGAGTTAGAATGATGCATGATAGAGTCTCTATGATTTAAGAACTGAACCTTAAAGAAGGTAACCAAAGAGTTGGTGTTGATGTGATAATTTGAGTTGACAAATGTCCAATAAGACTAGTTGATTAAGCTATGATTGTCTTAGGAGCATTGAGTCTTGGGAGGAGTATCAAGCACTGGAATGAGTAAGAGTAAGCCTAACTCGAACTCATTAACTACATCGCCAAATGTAGGAGAGGATTGGGACTGTTAAGTCAGATGTTCCTCATGATAGGTCCTTGAAATAATAGAGGACTCAGTTGATTGGGATCCATTATGGATCGATTCGTTCTTTACCCTGGCAAGTACTGAATGACTGTGGCAACATCAACGAGATTATTGTACAATCACTAGCTCATAAGTGATTGTTGTCGTATAAGAGAAACTCCCAGATAGATTCCAAACTGATAGAACTCTGACTTGATCAAATCAGATTGATTTGGATTGGTATTAATAGGTCATTGTGTACTCTTTGTTCTTGCTTTAGATAGACATTTGACATTTTCATTCAGCACTTTGAGTTTTGTTATTCTATCTATATTTATTTCACTCAGCTATTTTACATACTCGTACATCCCACGTACTGACGTCCATTTGGGACATCATCTTTTCATGATGCATCGACAGGTGTAGAGATCATCAGCAGGTGCATCATTGAGGATCTAATCACATCTAGTTGATTGGGTGAGTCCTCCCCTACTTTCGGGGGATGCTCATTTATATTTCATCTAGCTTGAGTCACTGATGATGTTCACGCTCCAATAAGAAAGCGATCGTTGTCAGCAATTAACCTAATCGAGGTTAGGATCGAATCCACAGGGAATATAGGGCTTGATTACAAGATTTCACCACTAATCATTTCTAGTATTTATGACTACAATCTCTAAATGAGTGGTTTTTGTATTTCAAAAACCAACAAAACTACAACTACCTATAACAAGAGGAAACATTCAATTTTGGGGACAACTTGGGAATTGTGTTCCCCATGGTTCGTCGACTTGATTATCCTAGATAATACAACTACAATTGGTGATTTGCATGCAGGACGGTAACTTAGGTTCTTCCATCCCTCTTGTGAAGGTGAAGGTTGAATTTCACCATGACGCTTGGTCGGCAACCATGGTGTATGAACTAACCATTACTTATTATTCCAGTCAACCTCTCCTTGGTCAGTCTCGATTGATTAGATGAGAACACATCAGTCTAATTCTTTCATCTACTTCCCTTTTCCTATTCGTCACTACCTTGGTCAGGATCGTGATAGTAGGGGGGTTTGTTGTTGGCCACTACTAAACAACAATAATAATGAAGGGAGATCGATAATATATGCAAAACCCCAATCATAGAAATGCAAGAAACGTAGGTCATCTCAATGTCAACTACCCATGGTTCCCACAAATCCAAGTTGTGGATGCTTAGCTACTCATAGCTAAGGTAAAACATACAAGAATGCACGTAATAGAAATAGTTGAGAGCTTTACCAATACCAATGAAGAAAATAGGCACCACAAGTTGCAAACCTACAAGCCTTATTGGTCGACAATGAATACAAGGCAAGATTTGCAATCCCCAAAATGGGTTTTCCAAGAGAGAACAATAAACTACTCTAAAAAATCAAGAAAAGATTCAAAATGTGATTCTCAATAGTCTACTGGTCGAACTCTCTTGCTAAAAGCTAAACTTAAACTATATATAGTATTTACAAAATAACCCTAGAATTTGTACAGAAAAGACAGCTGGCAACTGATAAGTTACGCAGGTACGACTCGTAGGATGACCTGCGAGTCGTAGTCAGGGTCTCGTATCAGGTTCTTGGCATCTTGTACTCAACTGGTATGACTCATAGGTATGAGTCATTGCTTCAGATATGAATGTTGTTTTTTTAGTCTTGGTCTTCATTTTTTGGTCCAACATCTTAGCTCTCTGATTCTTGCTATGAATCTACATATACGAGTCATAGTGTGGCTTACAACTCGTATGATGGCCTCATAGGGATGACCTCCACTTAGCAGATTTCTAAATTTTGGTCTCTGATTCTTGCTACGCCACCACCCTACAACTTGTAGGTGGGCTCGTAAGGCCTATGCTTCAGCAACATCTGCAACTTTTCTTCAAAATCATGCCAACCTAACTTTTTCTGCTAGATTAATACAAAAACAAATCAAAACACTAAAAAGTAGCTTTAAGAACTTACAAAATCCCTTGTTTCAGGCACCAAATATGCTGAATTTTGATAGCACATCGACACCCTCAACTTACAATTATTGCTTTTCCTCGAGCGATGAGCCAATCTATGCAGACGAAGAGAAATACATAACAACTATACTAATAGCATATACAATAACTTCTTTGATTCGGGTACCCAACTAATATTTTCAAAAAAGGATTGCAATGTTATTAAGCAAACAAGATCATAATGAGATAAAATGGCAATCCAACTATGACAAGTTAAGGAGCATCAACCTTCGACAATCGCTGGTGTAGTCATATGCTACTCAAGTAGTGCAAATGCCATCACTGGAAAGAAGTCCCTCACACTGACTCAAAAGCATTTAGAATTCAGGGACTGAGAAAGCGTTCTCACTCTCACAATTGAAATTTAATGCATTCTGACTAACACCATAAGATTGCCTCTATACTCATCTTCTGCGTTGGTAATAAAGTGGAGTTGGATCACTTTAGGATTTATAGGCTTGTAACATAGGTTCAGGGTGCTTTGGTTTGGTATTTTGGGCAAATAGTGACTAAAAGCTATCCTTGAACCATATTTACCAACACTTTTTTGCTTTCATAATCCAACCCTTTTTTAATCACTCCACCCTTATTCTCCTATTTTGAACTTTTCTTGAGTGCTTTCTTTCTCTTTTTCAACTGTACCTCGATTTCAGACTCATTTTTTGTTATTTTTTTCTTAACCCAAGGCACGTTTCTTTTTCTTCACTTGATCCATGCTTTTTCATTTATTTCTTGATTTTTCAATTAACCACCTTATTATTATTACTTTACCACAATAAGGGCCACCCTCAACTTAGGCTTTTAGCCTCAAGTGAAGTACACAATATCTATGCCTCAAACCAGGGCCACCAACTGTAGTCACCCTCAACTTAGACCTTTGTCCTCAATCAAGGTTCACATGTTCAAGGATAGACTAGGGCCAATATCAAGGTATTTCATCAAATAAGGGTAAGCTAGCAAGGTATCAAGAAAGAATGAGTGCCTGAGAAGTTCAAAAGTTTGGAACAAGGGATTCACTTGCTCATTTAGTGGGTCATTTAGGCTAAAAGTGGTTTCACTCAAATAACAAGGGCCTAAGATCCTTTCCAAATCCACCACATCACCAAACCAATTTTTAGAGTAATAAGGAAAGTTCTGGGTCCATACAAGATGCATGAATGCAACAAAATAGGCTCACAACATATGTGGCAATTGCATTCGCAATCAAGTATAGACTCACAGGTCATGTTTTTAGCCTCAGCTTACCTTCACAATATTAGAACAAACATTGCCAACTACTCAAAAATGTATGAATGCATCAATAATCACAACCTAAAAAATTCTAGGGTACCCAATTTTTCATCAAAATATTAAAAACGTATCTAAAAATTATGTATATGCCAATAGATAACACTACTATTAATTTACCAATTATCTACACTACCTAAACATGCGAGTTCAACAGAATAGTAAACGTCCACAAGAAAAAAGAAGCACGACAAAAAAACCTTGGCATAAAAAATAGGGGAAGTTATGGACTTGAGGCTACTCAGACTTCACCTTAATCCATAACTCCCACACCCCACCAAAACATGATACTTTGTCCTCAAAGTAAAATCACAAAGAAAGGTGCAAGGGGCGTACCTTGGATTGCCTCCCAGGAAGCGCCTGATTTATTGTCGCGGCACGACAGGATGATTTGTGTTCATGCCTCTTCAAGTTCCCAATCTTCCACTGTTTTGATTTCTTTCTATCACCCATATACCTTTTGACCCTTTGTCAATTAACTTTGAAAGTTTTGTTGTCCCTGCTTTCTAGCTCGATGGCTCCATGACTAAAGACATGCATTACTCTGAAGGGCCCTATCCACTTAGATTTGAGTTTTCCAGGAAACCACCTCAACCTGGAGTTGTAGAGCAGTACCATGTCTCCCTGAGAAAATTGACGATCTTCAATTCTGCGATGATGCTGAACTTTCATTTGTTGCTTGTACAAGGCGGAGCTCTCATATGCATACAATCTAAACTCATCAAGCTCATTCAACTGCATCAACTTAGAAGTTGCAGCTTCATGCCAATCAAGATTCAACTTCTTCAATGCCCATAGTGCCTTGTGCTCAAGTTCGACCGGCATGTGACAAGCTTTCCCAAAAAGCAATTGGTAAGGGGACATTCCAATGGGAGTCTTGAAAGCCGTACGGTAGGCGTATAAAGCATCATCTAACTTCCTTGACCAATCAGTGCAATTTCACATTTACCATTTTGGATAAGATTTTCTTTATTTCCCTATTTGATACTTCCGTTTGTCCACTAGTTTGGGGATGGTACTGGGTTGACACTCGGTCCTTCACACCATATATTTCAAGGAGAGCTTTGAAAAGTCGGTTGCAAAAATGAGAGCGTCCATCACTGATAATAACTCGCAGTGATGAAACCTGGAAAAAATGTTTTTTCGGAGAAACCCAGTAACACACTTACCCTCATTGTTCTGTAAAGGTATGGCCTCTACCTACTTGGATACATAATCAACTGCGAACAGGATGTATTTATTACTATGAGAGCTGACAAAAGGTCCCATATAGTCAATTTCGTAAACATCGAATAGTTATATGACCGAAATAGGGTTTAGAGGAAGTTCGAGCCTTCGCAAAACTCCACCTCCCTTTGACATTTGTCACAAGAATTAACATAGTCATAGGCGTCTTGATGCATAGAGGGCCAATAGTAGCCACATTACAACACTTTATAAGCAGTTCGAGCTCTACTATGATGACCACCCACCACTAAAGAGTGACGTGCTTCAACAATGCTCATCATCTCTATTGCCGGAACACATCTATGGATGATCCCATCCACACAAGTGCGAAACAAATATGGCTCATCCCAGAAGAACTTCTTTACATCATGCATAAACTTACGACGTTGATGGGTGTTTAAATCAGGAGGCACTATATCACTCACATAATAGTTAGCATAATCTGCAAACGAAGGTATAAGATCATGTTACGCTACCTGAACTTTTTCATCGGGGAATAAGTCATTTATGTCCAGCCCATCATTAAACTTCATCATAGCCTCATCTTCCAATCTAGAAAGGTGATCGACAAACTGATTTTCTAAACCTTTTCTATCAATTACGTCAAAATTGAATTCCTGCAAAAGAAGTACCCATCTAATTAATCTTGGCTTTGTATCCTTCTTTGCCATTAGATATTTGAGCGCCACATAGTCTGTATGCACAATCACTTTAGCTCCCAACAAGTATGAATAGAATTTTTCAAATGCAAACACCAATGCAAGCAATTCTTGTTCGGTGAAGGTGTAATTCTTCTAGGCCATATTTAGTGCTTTACTAGCATAATAGATCGGATGTAGGACTCTCTCTTCGTTACCCCAACAGCACACCGAGTGTAACCCACTCGCATCACACATTAGTTCAAACGGTTATGACCAATCTGGAGCGACAATAATGGTTGCAGTGGTCATCCTTCTTTTCAATTCTTCGAAGGCGTGCATACATCATCAAATACAATTTCGCATCTTTTGCTAGCAACTTACACAAGGGGTGTGAGATTTTGGAGAAACCCTTTATGAAGTGGTAGTAGAATCTGGCATGACCTAGAAAACTTTTATACCTTTTACCAAAATTGGTGGTTGCATTTTCTCTATCACCTCGATTTTTTCTTTATCCACCTTAATTCCCTTGCCCAAAATTCTGTGACCAAGTAGAATGCCCTCTTTGACCATAAAATGACATTTCTGCCAATTTAGCACCAAGTGACTCTTGATATATCTCTGCAACACACCATGTAAATGTAAAAGACATTCTTCAAAAGATTGGCCAATGACACTAAAGTAATCCATGCACACCTCAATAGTACTTTCAACCATGTTCGAGAAGATAGACACCATACATCTTTGAAATATGGATGGAGTGTTACAAAGTCCAAAGGGTATTCTCTTAAATACAAAGGTACCATAGGGGCATGTGAACATTGTTTTCTCTTGATCCTCAGGTGCAATAACAATTATGTTATACCCGGAATACCCGTTAAGGAAACAATAGCATCTCTTTTCTGCCAGTCTGTCGAGCATCTGTTCCATAAAGGGCATAGGAAAATGATCCTTCTCGGTAGAAGCATTTAATTTTCTATAATCCATGCACACTCTCCATCCAGTGACTGGTCTCATGGGGATCAACTCGTTCTTTGCATTTGGCACCACTGCGATACCTCCCTTCTTTGGAACACACTGCCCTAGACTCACCCATTCACTATCAGCAATTGGGTAGATTACTTCTGCATCTAACCACTTGATGATTTCTTTCCTCACAACCTGTTGCATTGGGGGGTTCAACGGCCTTTGATGCTCAATACTTGGCTTGTAATCCTTGACTAGCTGAATCTTATGAGTGCATATCCCAGGGGGTATGCCAATGATGTCTGTAATTTTCTACCCAATAGCTCTCTTGTACTTCTTGAGAACTGAGACTAGAGCTTTTATTTGGGATTCACTTAGATTCACTGCAATTATGACTGGTAATGTACTATTTTTTCCCAACTATGCATATTTCAGATGCGATGGTAATGCCTTTAACTCTAACTCTAGTGGGACTTCTACAGAGGGCTTTGTAGGTGGCGTCTCCCTGTTGCATAAGTCCAACTCCAACATTGCATGTCACCTCGGCCCAAATGAAACCCCAAGAGCATTTACTGTTTCCTCATAATCAGGAATGTTGTCACCATCAAAGTTCATCAACGCAGCTGCCAAAGGATAAACCACAAACCTCAATTCTACCGGGATCTCTGCTTTATCATCCTCATCTATTGAAATCATTGAGATGACTTGGAACTCAGAACTCTTGTCGTCCTGCTGATCCACGTGAATCACCACTGCTTCTTCACCAAACTTAAAAATGAGTAGACTCTTCTCCATATCTACTAATGCTCGACCTGTGGCTAAGAAAGGTCTTCCCAAAATAATCGGAACTGCAAAATCAACCTCACAATCAAGTATAACAAAATCTGTGGGAAATATAAATTTGTCTACCTTTACCAACACATCATGCAAGATCCCAACAGTCTTCTTGACTGTTCTATCTACCATCAACAACCGCATCTTTGTAGGAACAAGGCTCCCCAAACTGAGCTTTCTGAATATGGTGAGAGGCATTAAGTTATTGCTAACCCCCAAATCGCATAGTGCTTTAGCAAAGGCTAGTTCTCCTACAGTGAATGGTATGGTGAATGCACCTGGGTCTTTGCGCTTTTGCACTAACGACTTTGTGGTGATGGCACTACAACATTAAATATTTTTTAGAGGTCTTGGCTCACTTTTAGTTTCTTCTTGACTAGGTTTTTCATCCATTTGGCATGTCCCGGCATCCTCTCAAGGGATTTTATTAACGGGATATTGACTGACAACTTCCTAATCATTGCCAAGAACTGTTCAAACTTACCTTCGTCCTTTCTCTTCCCAAGCCTTTGAAGAAAAGGAGGAGGGGGTCATGGGAAGGTTTTATACTTCTTGGGTTGTTCTTCTATATTGCATGCCTGGGTTCCCTCATTCATTCTCTTCTTGCGGTTCCCATTTTCCACCTTTGGCATAGGGGGGTTCACAATACTTTTGCTACTCCGAGTCATCACTGCCATGCAATGCCCTTTGCTCTTTGGATTTTGAACCATATTGCTTGGTAGGGTGCTCTTTTGGCGCTGAATCAATTGTGAAGAAACTTTTCTGACTTGTTGCTCTAGTTGCTTAATAGCCACCGAGTGAGACTCTATTTTTTTGTTAATATTTGAAATATTTACTTTCATTCCCTTTAAAGTCTTATCTTGATGGTCGGCTCGCTTCAACAATTTTTTGAACATTTCTTCAATTCTGGAGTTGTTTGCTCCGGCATCACGATTGTGTGGTGGCACATAAGGACCATTCCTGTAGCCCTCTCTTCTCCTTCATTTTGTGTTTGGTACAACTCTCTCTCAAATCATATCCACCCCGGTTTTCTCTATACATCCCATCACGGGTGAAGTTCCGAACTTGATTCTGGGAACCTTGCCTCCAATAGTACGAATTGGACCCTTAGGGGTTGTTCTGGAAACTCACCGCTTGGTTGCTTACAAAACATGCATCGTCATCAAAGAATGGATCATCATAAATAGGAGCCTTCAGAGATTGATGGGTGACTGCCTTGACACTTACCTGATTTTGCCTTAAAACCAAGTCCATACTTGTGCAGAGCTGAGCAAGTTGCTCCATGATCTCCTCATTTACCTTTTCTTGCTCATTATTGGTGTTAACTGCATAAGAGGGTTTCATCACACCTTGCTTTCATTTTCCCATACTCGATTTGTTTTGACCACTTGCTCCATTCTTTCGACTATTAACGCAAAAGGTTGGTCTAGGAACATGCCTCCCATAATCATGTCGGCTCAAGCTTGACTATTCTCGTCAAGTTCCTGGTAGAAAATTTCAACCAAGGTATCGTCAACAATCTTATGATCAAGGACAATCCTCAAGCATTTAGTAAACCTCTCCCATGTTGTGCTAATAGAATCACTCGGCAATTGCTCAAAGTTATTGATTTGGTACTTGAGCTTCAATTTCTTAGATCTTGGGAAATATCTCTCAAGGAATACTCTCTGTAGTTCAGCCAAACTTGTGATAGTACCAGGAGGAAGCTCAGACAACCATACAGCTGCATTGCCATTCAATGATAGTGGAAACACTCTTAAACCCACAACATCAATAGAAAGGTTTTGTGTCCCCATGACACTCTTGCAAACAAATACCACATTTTGAAGATGATGGTGCGGATCCTCCAAAGGTAGCCTTGTGAATAGTTCGCGGTTTTGGAGCATTTGGAGAAATCCATTTGATACCGTGAACTTAGTATCTGCCGGTAAATTAGGCAATACTATAGCACCGGTAACGTCCATAGCCATGGGGTTCAATCGGTATTGATTACATCTATAAGAACTTTCATTGAAGTCCCTGAGCTGTGGCCTGTTACCCCTTTGTTGTGGATTCTCCTCTCTTCCCATATCCTCGTTCGCATTCATATCCTCCTGAACCTCGATATCTTCATTCACTTGAGCCATTCTTTTTGGTAGTTGATGGATCTCCAAATTGAGTGGAGCTAAGGGATTGCCTTATCTCTTTGTGTTGGGCATACAACCTAGTATATCCTGCAAATAAAATCAAACAACAAAAAACCAAAAAACAAAAGTAAAGTACAAGAGACTGTAGAAATCAACACTAGAACTAACTAATAGTGAAATCAAATCAAACCTAGCCATATTCACCAGCAATGGCGCCATAATTTCTAATGATGTTCATGCTCCAATAAGAAAGCGATCATTATCAGCAATTAGCCTAATCGAGGTTAGGATAGAATCCATAGGGAATACAGGGCTTGATTACAAGATTTCACCACAATCATTTCTAGTATTTATGACTACAAACATTGAATGGGGGGTTTTTGTATTTCAAAAACAAAAAAAAACTACTACTAACTATAACGCGAGAAGACACTCAATTTTGGGGACAACTTGGAAATTGTGTTCCCCATGGTTCGTCAACTTGATTACCCTAGATAACATAGCTACAATTGGTGATTTGCATGCTGGATGATAACTTAGGTTCTTCCAGCCCTCTTGTGAAGGTAAAGGTTGAATTTCACCATGGTGCTTGGTCGGCAACCATGGAGGCCAAATAGTCGTTACCTATTGTCCCAGTCAACCTTCCCTTGGTCAAACTCTGCTGATTAGATGAGAACACATCAATCGAATTTTATCATCTACTTTCCTTTCCTGTTCGTCACTAACTTGGTCGGGATCACAATAGTAGGGGGGTTTGGTGTTGGCCACCACCAAACAACAATAATAATGAAGGGAAATAGATAATACATGCAAAACCCCAACATAGAAATGCAAGAAACCTAGGTCATCACAATGTCAACTACTCATGGTTCCTACAACCCCAAGTTGTGGGTGCTTAGCTACTTATGGCTAAGGAAAAACGCACAAGAATGCACATAATAGACATAGTTGAGAACTTTACCAATACCAATGAAGAAAATAGGCACCACAAGTTGCAAACCCACAAGCTTGATTGATCAACAATGAGTACAAGGAAAGATTTGTAATCTCCAAAATGGGTTTTTCAATAGAGAACAATAAACTACTCCAAAAAAACCAAGAAAAGATTCAAAATATGATTATCAATAGTCTACTGGTCGAACATTCTAGCTAAAAACCTAACTTAAACTATAATATAGTATTTACAAAACAACCCTAGAATTTACATAGTAAAGAAAGTTGGCAACTGATAATTTACGCAGGTATGACTCGTAGAATGACCCATGAATCGTGGTCGGGGTCTCGTATCAGGTTCTTTGCATCTTGAACTAAATTGGTAAGACCCATAGGTATGAGTCATTGCTTGAGCTACGACTTGTATGTTGCTCTCGTAGTCTTGGTCTTCAGTTTTTGGTCCAACATCTTGGATCTCTGATTTTTGCTATGAATCCACATATACGAGTCGTAGTGTGGCTTACGACTCGTATGATGGCCTCGTAGGGGTGACCTCCACTTAGCAGATTTTTTATTTTTGGTCACTGATTCTTGCTACGCCTCCACCTTATGACTCGTAGGTTGAGCTAAGACTCGTAGGTGGGCTCGTAAGGCCTATGCTTAAGCAAAATCTGCAACTTTTCTTCAAAATCATGCCAACCTAACTTTTCTATAAGATTAACACAAAAACACATCATAACACTAAAAAGTTGCTATAAGAACTCACAAACTCCCTGTTTCAGGCGCCAAATGTGTTGTATTTTGATAGCACATCAGTCAGTACTTTATTTCCTTTGATTTGGGTAGCCATGGCCTATCATAGTTCTATCTAGACGTTTAGTTAGAGGCTTTATAGACTAGATTTAGGATTGATGATTTGGGCGTTGTTTGACTAATTTCTTATACACTAGTCCTGTTAATTTGTTATTATTATCTTTATTTGAGATTGTTCACCTTTATTTATCTTTAGTCTTCTGCTGATATTATAAATGTTGATTGAATGACTGCAATGAGGCCAAGTGATTCGCTTGGGGACTAACAATTATCTTCGAGTTCCAACCACGTCTAGGGTATCCTCTCAGGGCGTGACACATATCCATCGAGATAGAAATAAAAAGAAATTATAATTATCCCAGAAGCAGTACATTGAGAAAGTACGTAAGAGGTTCAATATGACAAAATAAAAAAATGGTAAGTACTCATATTGCTAAATACTTTTAATTGAGTATGACCAGAGTCCACCTATAATTGCAGCGAAGAAGGAGATGTCACGTATTCCTTACTCTTCTGCAGTTGGTTATTCGATGTATGCTATGGTTTGCACTAGACCAGATATTGCACATGTTGTTGGTACTATTAGCAAATTTCTTTCTAATGCTGGAAAGGAACATTGAGATGCAGTGAAATGGATACTAAGATACTTGAAAGGTGTTTCAGACATGGAATTTTGCTTTGGTAGTGGCAAGCCTGAACTTGCATGCTACACATACTCTGATCTAGGAGGAAATTTTGACAATTCAAAATCCACTTCTAGTTATTTGATCACTTGTGTAGGGGGAGCTATTTCTTGGCAATCAAGACTAAAAATGCATAGCTCTATCTACCACAGAAGTCGAATATATTGTTATCACTAAAGGTGCCAAAGAATTACTTTGGATGAAGGAATTTATCAAATATCTTGAATTTGAGCAGTCAAAGTATATCTTATTTTGTGATAATCAGAGTGCTATTTATCTCACCAAGCATTCCACCTTACATTGTATGTCCAAGCATATTACCAGAAAGTATCATTGGATAAGAATAGCTATGGAAGATTTTTTTTTGAGATTGAGAAGATACATACTGATGGAAATCCTTCAGATATGCTCACAAAATTAGTAATTGCAGACAAACATGAATTTTGCATAACTGCGGCAGGCATGCAGACTATCAAGAGTTCCTCTACTAAAAGTCCATTTGGCCCCTTTGTTGGAGGGAGAATTTGTTAGGCAATAGCCCATGTTCCAGCCAACCATGGTCTAATTTTATTCTCCTTTGGTTTCCAATCCTAATTGGGGAAACGTTGAAATTCGAATCCTACTTGGAAGAGGATTGGAATAGTCCTATTTTGAGTTAGTTTTGGCTTAAGGAAAAAGAACAACTCATTATTTATAAATAGGAAAACTTTTGAGAATAAATTGCTCACTATTATTCATCTTTGAGAGATATTAGCATATAAGAGAGGTGTTTGAGAGAGCTTTCAACAAGAGAGAAAAGAGAAGAAAATGGTGTTTTCCGCAGTAGTTTTTCCTCTCCAACCAGCAACCTTCAAAATGCATTTGCCGGTTTACCAACTGTTGGATCGGGCTAAAATTTTGACAAAGTGTTTCTAACATCTTGTTCTTTGATTCGAATGGTAGAGATCGTATTTGTAGGTCAGTAACATCCGATTTTGGGTGCCAAACAGTAGCTCTGATTTGGGCGTTTTTCTTCCTTCTTCTTTTTGTTGGTATAACTATTGCTTTTCCTTGCTTGACAATTGTTATGTAGCCATTTAGGAGAATATTTGTAATCTTCATACTGTTATAGCAAGCAATTTGGATCTCGGAGATCCCGTAGTTGTTACCTTTGATTTGAATGGTTTTTCCACGTTAAATTTGGTGTTCTTTATTTTCTCTACTTTCGAATTTTGCATCCTTCCATCGTAACATGACCAACACATAACTTTAAGTCACTACCCCGAATACCTTTTTCGCTCATCGATTTCCTACTCATTTGCTCCTTTTACATATAACTCTTTCAAATCTTTCCTTTTTCCCCTTAAATAAGTAGATGTGATGCTCTTTCATTTATTGATTTCAATATTCCCCTAATTTTTTTAATATTAATCTATGAAGGTAATATACAATTCCTCTATTACATTAGTATATATGACACTGCCAAATTCCTATGGAATACTAATTTTTCTGTAAATTGAGACTGAATTCATCCATTTTAGGGTTAAGGGAGTACAGATTATTGCATATAAATGCATGTTATTGTTGTTGTCTCTTGTCTTTATGTGCTTATGATAAAACATATTTACAATCTCACATGTGTTTTTATAAATATACATCTAATTAGCAATGAAAAGGAAGTCTACCTAACATATAGGCTAGAATACTAAAATATGTAAACTAGTAATGAATCTGTGACCTAAAAAGAGATAAGTCAGAATACAAAAATATGTAAACACACATTTCAACCATAAGTGGCTATTGAGTTTACATTTCTTTAAACTTGGTAGAACTTTTGTATGTTTTTCTTTCTTTTCCACCCTATGTGTTGAGGGGCTTTTAAGTAAAATATAGTTAGAAAAAAATTCATTGTTACGCCAAATTGTGAGCTCTAAAAATATTTGTATATGAAAATCTTAGGTGACAGTGATAGCATAAGTTTTCAATTACTATAGAATTGAACTAAAAACAATATACTTCTAAATCTTTATTAATATCCCTCCATTGTGATGGATGTGTTGTTGACTTTTCTATTTCTCTTCAAGTAGATATTTGCAATTTTTAATATATGACCCCGATAATTTAAGTAATAAACAAACGAATCAAAATACTCCAGATATGTTTA